>CM067368.1:12758859-12793859 GCA_034401795.1 Chaetoderma sp. LZ-2023a
GTATACTGGTTCATTCCAATGCAAACGGTTCATCCAGATACGTTCAACCAAATATTACATTAACCCCATTTTGTGTCAACTTAACCC
This sequence comes from Chaetoderma sp. LZ-2023a, assembly GCA_034401795.1. Classification (NCBI taxonomy): domain Eukaryota; kingdom Metazoa; phylum Mollusca; class Caudofoveata; order Chaetodermatida; family Chaetodermatidae; genus Chaetoderma; species Chaetoderma sp. LZ-2023a. The sequence goes on from CM067368.1 coordinate 12,758,947, forward strand.
GTTAATGGTCAAGTTGGTCAAATACTACATCTGCTGTGCTCTTGAGAAATGTCCATTTGGAGGCTAAGATAAGAACATTTTTGAAAATTTACCATTACAGTGGTAAATTTTCAAAAATACTCTTCTTGGTCTGCAATTGGACACTGGCTAAGCAGAAATTAGAATTTTCTTGACCATTATACTTTCGATGAATGTCCATTTTCGATTATCTAGGTATTCGATTAATCGACAGTTCAATCGATCAGTTAATCGATCGTTGATCGATGTTCTCATGATTCTGAACAGTGGAAATCTGACAGGGACTATAGTAGCATCTCACATATAGTCAACAGATTTGATAAATCTAACGCGTACTAAGAGCCCGCCTCTTAAACGACAATCGCACTAGCCAATGATTGATTGATAAAAGTAAGTAGGCGACTGATTGACAGCGCCTGTACGGCCGTCATATCGCGCAGTACACGCTCGCTGTGTTGGATTGGTTGATGAACAAAGCGGGGCGGGAAAAGGCGGCGCACTTCAATGGACTACCGTGGAAGGACGCAAGTGAATTCGATTAAATAGAAAACACAGTTAGCGTTTTGTGATTCGCACAGGGCAATGAAGAAATCTGGACGAAATCGCGGGTGGAATTAATTATTTTAATAAATTTTCTAATTAATTATTTGATTGATTATTTATTTTGTTTAACAGTTGGCACTTGCCGCCTTTATTCTATAAATTAATCCTCGGATTAATGCTTAATTTTAAATATGTGTTGTTAACGCACGACATTACACGTGTTATTTGCCACCACAAGAGATTAGCTTGTCAGGACAGAAATGGAAATGAAAAACTAAATAAAATAAATAAACAAGTAAATAAATAATAATTATAAAATAACGATAATCGATTACGAATTTTCATAATCGCTCACTGATTCAATCGATCAACGATCGATCATCTAAAATCGATTAGCAGCACTAATTTGAAGGATAACAGAAATCAACTTTTTTGTAAATTTTCGTTACAAGTTCAAGTTCCTTGAAAAGTATTGGCATCTAAATGGTTAATTGAAATAAATTGTTTTTGAGCGCTTTATTACACTGTTGTCACAAGCGTGGTTAAGGATTAATGTCTCATGCAGCAGAGACAACAACCAAGCATCTCGAGGAGGCGTCACCATCAGTGAGGTACACGCCCAAGATAACTACATCATCCAAGTTAGCAACCATCTCAAGTCAGAAAAAATGCCATAATTATGCAAGCCATTTCTATAAATAGCTATCCATCCAGTCGGCCAGCACAGTCGTGATCTTCACTCCAGCGTTCATCGCCTCCGCCTCCATTGGCGGTTCAAGTTGCGTCACATCCTACCATAGAATCAAGTACATAAACTGTAGATAGCCATTTAGATAGCAGCCTTTCTCAAGCTCCCTAGTAGGTGTCTGTTCATGTGTTACCGTCTCACTCCTTCCCTCCGGCAGCTCATGGTCAGAGACTAGGTCAATTAAATTTGGGCTTTCTTGGATCGAGCCAGAGAACTGACCGACACCAGTGTAAGACAGATCTCCAGACTCTATTTCTGGCCAATTCTATAAGTCGACAGTTTCTCAACTAACTGAATGACAGGTTTTTGTTATGTTCGTAACCAGGCTTCGTGGGTTTGATAGTATAGGACATTTGGCGGTGGCAGCTTCAATATTTTCTCCTTAAATGAACTGAACTTCACATCCATGCCATTGGGTTGTGTTCATCTCAGCTCTACGTCTATCCGGGTTTCTGGCAAGGAATTCTACTCACAGATTACAGCATCATTAGAGAGATCTTCCAAGTAATTTGGGATCGAGTCAGACTATCCCGAATTTTCCTGTTCTCCCTCATGCTCTGAATACGAACCGGAAAATAACTGGGACCGGCATATTTGACCACAAACCGGTCCAGCTTTTCTATTTGCGACTGACATCAGCGAGATCACCGATTGGCTGTAGCGTTCTTGCAAGAGGTTCGTAACGTGATAATGAGAGAATTGCATGCTTGGTGTCTCTAAAATAGCAGAGAAGTCGGGTTGCATTATATGCTTTGAATCAAAATGGATGGAATCGCTCCTGGCAGCCACCATATGGACATGACAGGCGCTTCCAGATTCATCTTTCTTTTCATTTTCTTGGATGACGTACTGGCCATTTACACGAACGTCAAGCGAAGGTAAGAACAATGAGTCAGGGGGTGGAGATAACATGATTAACGTGTGAAAGGTTCAAGTGCTTGCAGGAAAATGTCGTCTCGTGTCGCTATGTAGTGTCCCATCTTGATCAATCTGGTTCTAGTTTTCTTATCCTCCGTGTCTCTACTGTTGTTGTTGTTGTTGTCGTCGTCGTCGTCGTCGTCGTCGTCGTTGTTGTTGTTGTTGGTGGTGGTGGTGGTGGTGGTGGTGGTGTTGCCATTCTATGTATAATCGGTGTCGTCACTCTTATGGCTGACATTGCCATTATCATTGTCATATTTGCCGCATGGTGTGTTGTCGTCCTTGTTGCAACTATCTTAATGCCTTTTTATTTGAGAGTCTTAAACATTTACATAGTTACGTAAGTACTGACTACTGTCTTGTAGCATATTGAACACAAACATTGTGTCATTTCCATGTTATTCTACGTCACAAATTATCAGGCATATATGTCGTCCGCTTTCGAGTTTATTCACACCATTTTCAAGTATTTACACATGCCCAGTACGTTGCACGGGCGGACGGCAAAACGAAGGAAGACGGTCTGACGAAAGAAGAAAATCTTATTCCAAGTTGCATAAATCGCATACCAGATTCACAAACACGATCCATGCGGAAGTTAATGGAGGGATCCGATCATGTTACTGATGTCATAATCATTTGCGTCACGTGATATTAGTGTACCTGACGTCACAATCATTATTGCGTTTAACTCCGTCATGAAAATTGGAAAATCTGTCATGAACTGTACGAATTGTATACATTTTATGTATTTACAACTTAATAAACATACCGTTGAATATCTTGATCGTAATTACTGACAATAGTCACATTGGTTTCAAAATATCCAACTGCTTGCATGTCGACACGTAGTTACATTGAATTATGGATTCTGGGGATTTTGGGTTTAAAGTATAAAATTAGACCCCAAAAAGCGCAAAACGTGGGCGGAGTTTAGCTAGGAATGGCCCGGATATAGCTAGAAATGGATCCTTCCATTTTCCCCAATGAAAGCCAGAATTATTCTAGAACTAAATTTGCGATACCCGAAATTGAAAGCCTAACGCGCCCTTTGATTAGCTTTTGACCAAAATATTCACACACCTAACCACAACTCCCATCACGAACACACACACAAACTCGCTTTCACATTCACTCGCCTCTCTGCCCAGGCGCGCACTCACCCACCCTGTCGACGATTCCCGTATTAGCCTCCTCATCCTCTTGTCTAATTGCTCACCCACGCACGCGCTCACTCACACCCATCTTGTCCAATTGCCCACGCATCAAACCATCCACACATCCAGCCACCCATACGTCAACCAAACCACACACATACACCCACACACGCACACAGGCACGAGGCACGCACGCACACACGCGCACACGTCTCTCACCCACAAATCTACACACCGACGTATTCGCTATTTCTCTCGCTCATCTGTCCACTCACTCACCTACCCACATACACGCTAAGCCATCTAACCATTCAAGATTCCGCTTACCCACTCACCCATCCGTTCAACCACATTCTCGCGAACCCATTTATTCACAGATCTACTCAATACACTCTCATATTCTACCAAGCGACCAACCCACTCTCGGAACCCATTCATTCTGTCAACCACCCAATCATCCATCAAGCATACACCCATTCAATCATTTGTCAAGCAAGGCCATCACACACAATCACACCAATCACACAACTCTCCAAACAACCCCACAACTATCCAAACAACCCCAGCGGCCACCGACTCAGCCAACTATTCACCCACACAAGCACACGTACATACACTGGCGCACCCACCCACCCAACAATCCACGCACCCACCCATTACCTACAACACTACATGCCCACTACCCCAAAACTACTCATTCACCATTCATGTTCTGCCCGTCCACTCACCTGTTAGACGTTAAAGGACTCACTTGATCACCCGCCCACCCGTCAACCACATGCCAGCCCATCCGATCACTGGCTCACTCACTTTTTAGAGAGTCATTTCTGAGTTATTTACTGAGCTATTCGATGGGAAAAGGTCGAAGTATCTGCCATATTGGATTTGACCTAATTTTTACCACTTTTCATTTGGTCGAGTTTAATAAGTTCTTTACATGTTATTATATACAACTCAATAAGCCTAAAACTACCAAAAAACTTTTGTTACGAGTTTTTTTATGGTCAAACTATATAGACCAACCTATGACGCATACCGCTGTTTGTATGACCTGCTAGATTGACAAATGAATAAATACTTGGCTTACAGAATTATGTTGATGGTACACCAATATAGCACAGTTCAAGTAGGCCTATGATAGAACTAATATTACAAATGGAGGACTCCTGTATGCAAATACGAACATCTTCATGAAGAGGTAATACGCCCATAGATATCGTAGATATTGGCTAGATCACGCATGGCCCTCGTAAAAGCGACATTTCAGAGTTCGCTATTTTCTGGCCGATCTCGGTTATATGAGAATATCATATTACTAAGAAAATGTTATTTTTGTTGCAAATTACATTTGCTAGTCGAATACATTGTCGAATTAATACCTCCAACCAAATTTTATTTGCTATACAAATATATAAATTTAGGTGATAAGTGTCTGCTTCATACAGGGAGGATAAATATAGACTATATCTATCCTTCATGAACTTTAGAAACGTTTTTGCTCGGTCTCTCTTCTGGTTACTGAAAGAGATACGGCATTATGATTCGTGGAGACCATCGATTGAAGCAAGCTGACGATGTCTTTACGTCAGTCGTGTATCATTGAAGTTCAGTACGAGAGTCCCATAAAAGTATTCTTTGGAATGATGGAAACATTGCTATAGCGACGCCCGTGAATGGCGCGGACTCAGACAACACATGACGTGAGGACAGTGGTGGTGGTGATGGTGAAGGCATCAAAGGCCCAAGGTACACCGGCTCAAGTTTTGAGAAAATAACATTTGTTGCTTTCAAAGTTATATTAGACAGATTAATATAAAATATATGGAATTTGATTTAGCTGATAATATCAGCGAGACCATTGTTTTACTAGTTGAAATCAATAGCTAAACGCATACATCTGTCTTGCAGTCCGTCAGTCGGTCGGTGTGTCTGTCAGCAAGATTTCTTAACATCGCACAGGCTGTAACTATTGTGTTTTATTGTGGGCAGACCGTAGTCGTATCATTTCATATTTTATGCGGTCACACTTTTTCCGCCATTTTTCATTAATAACAAATCTGGGATCCCGGTCTACGTGTAAAATTTTGGCACGATGAGAAAATACCAGAATATCTCCTGAAGAATATTAACATAAGTCTTTCTTCTCTAATTGAATAAAAACCATATGCAAGGCATAACCATTTACACCTTACACATCCGAAACAATACAGTCTTATGACATATGGAATAATCTGTTGACTCGAAGATCCCTTAATCCTAATCGGCTAGATGAAAGCAGATGCCAGTTGTAAATCTTCAATAGTACATGCAGATTTTCTAAAGTTTGCAAGCTAGGCACGTTGCTGCTGTCTTAAAATATTTAGAACATGCCATTCTAGGAGAATAAGTCTTGCAGTTATGCTGTCTTTACCACAGTGACAAATATCTGCGTCTCCGATCTTGAGTTTATAATATAGATGGTATTATAGACCATTGTGGCCACGGATTCTGGATTACTCTTTCTTGTTGAGCTGATGAATATAATCAGTTGGGATGTAGCCTGGATGCTCGCTGCTTGCCCCTTACTGTAACGCTTAAGCTTGATACATGGATCGTACACTCTTCACATGCCTGGTTGCCATTTAATTTCATTGAGTCGCACAATGAGGTGAACTCATATGTCACACAATACGGTTCCATCCTTTGGTCGAATGTCTGTAAGGAGCTTTATGGTATTTGAGCGAAAGGGTATCTGTGAAAAAACACAATTCTCTCGCACTGTTTATGTTTGCATCAGTGAGCGCATTGCGTTTCTTTTCTCAGTCTTAAGGGAAGCGCCATTGCTTTGAGATTAGGGGTGGGAGGAAACTGTTGGCTAGTATTGCTGTCATAAGCCTTTCCATTCTCGAAGAAGCCGAATGGAGCATTTGACACTATTTTGTCCTTGCCGTTGTTTCCTTAAATAAATGACACTGTGTGCCCCTATTAAGATGTGCCTAGGCATTGCTTTTGGGATGCGGGGGGGGGGGGGGGCTGCAACTAAAATTGCTGATATTATATATATTCTGGGAAAGGCTATGAAAACATTGCCACTATTGTTATCCCTAATGCTATACTTTATTAAATTTAAAAAAACCTTGCCCCTATTTGGGAGTGACTGGAGTTGAAATTGCTGCTTCAAACGCGTCAGCAATCCACTTTTGCGATGTCTCTAGACATTTCTATCCCAGGTCAAACAATTTAGCCAATTTTGTTTTAATAACGAGTCTGATATGCCGTCTAATTGGTGCGTCTGAACTATTAATCATGGGGATGATCTTGTTCTCCTGGTGATCAATTCACAGCGCGGATTGGTTATGGTCATCGTTTAATAATAATCCGTGTCAGATCTTCGTAATCGATCAATTATGATTGCATGTTGATTATCTCGCATGCCCTTTTCATCTATGGTGACGTCTCAGCGCAGTAAGATAACGTGTTGCAAGGCTGTAAACACACTAAGCACCAAGTGAGAAATGTAGGTGTGGATGGCAACAGCTGAATTCATTACTTACATCACCATGACAATTACCAATTACAAATGTATATTTCAAAAATTATGTTCCGCAATTATTGATGGGTCAACATCTTTTAGTAACTCGAGTTTCCAAATAAAACAATTGTAGGCCAAAGAAAACCGAAAAGTTCAAATTAAAAGGAAAGATAATTCATGGATACGATTTTCCAATCAAATGTTGTGAGTTGTCGAAGATGTGTTGGCGGAAAGAGATTAGATATGACATGTAATTGATTGATGTCCGAATTAGCATCATGTTAGGAGCTGGTGACACTTGGTTGCCTCCGAATATTAGATGTTGATCGCTGACATGTCTCGATTCTTGGAAACCTAGCCCAATCAATAGAAGGATTAATTTCTGGTTATGTTCCGCCCCTATTTCTTGAAGCACCGCCCAATCTGTAGGCGTGTTTGAATCAATTTTAACACTTTACATCCCTAATCACTATAATCTCAATTTCAAGGTAACTCTGAAGCAAAGCAGCTGAATATTTCGGGAACTAATTTCACAGGTTGCTGTTGCTGCAGTAGTTGTTGCTGCTCATGGAAGCAAAAGCCTTTAGTCAAAAGACAAAGCGGGACATAGCTAAAACTGGAAAAGGTCATTGAATCGCAGGATCTCGCTGAACAATTCCTCTCAACTATCGATATTATCTACCGTCCCATTGTTATGTAGGGCAGATTTCAAAGGAGAGGTTATATGGGTATTAGGCTCACACCCCATCCCATAGACAAGGGTTCTACAATGGACCTTTCAATTTTTAGCTATGCCCCACCCATCTCTAGCTACACTCCACCCACACGTCGCTCATGTTGGGATCGATCGATCTCTAAACCCCCTGACTATCAGTTTCCAGAAAACTATTCAGGCAAGCTGTTGAATATTTTGAAACTAATTTGACTGTGTGCTGTTGCTGCCTGCAGCATGTTTATTAGATAATAGAAACATACAATTTTTACAACGTGTCGGACTATTAAGAGTTAGGGACAGGCCTAATAGAATCATTTATGACGTAATGATTATGACGTCATCCTACACACCGCTTAGCTGATTATGACGTCATATGGCGTCACATCATCGATGGATACTCTGGAAAGGTGAATTAGAGTATTAGAAACAATTTATATGTACTTTTGAAGATTTAAGACATTTTAAGCAAAATATGTATGCATAAATGTTTAAAATAATTTAACAGAATATAATTATTTCGAATTATGAAAGAGTGTCCATGTGGGTGGGACTACGATTATAAAAACGAATCCGGGAATGCATAGAGGAATCCAATCTGTCACTCAAGTACATGATGTAAGAATCAGGAAGTGTCAATTAGCTGACGTCACTATCAATATGACGTAGGTCCACCACGTGGTAATGGTTCATCAAGAAAGTATCTGCATTATATGTTTTTGTTGAATTACAAGTTAATAACCAATCTGTTGAATATTTTGAAACTAATTTGACTCTGAACTCTTGCTGACATAAGCAGCAACACGCACCAGTCAAGTTAGTTTAAAAATATTCAGCAGCTTAGCTGTATAGTTACCTTGAAATTTAGATTCTGTGGATTCAGGTCTCAAACGTTAAAATCGCGCCCAACACACGCACACGGAGGACGGCGCTTAGCTATAAATGGGCGTGGCATTGCCAGAAATGGTGTGGCATAGCTGTTAATGAGCGTGGCATAGCTAGAAATGGGCGTGGCATAGCTATTAATGGGCGTGGCATAGCTAGAAATGGCCGTGACATAGCTATAAATGGGCGTGGCATGGCTATAAATGGGCGTAGCATAGCTAGAATTTGGCGTGTCATAACTAGAGATGGGCATGGCATAGCTATAAATGGGCGTGGCATAGCTAGAAATGGACGTGGCCTAGCTAGAAATGGGCGTGGCATGGCTATAAATGGGCGTAGCATGGCTAGAATTTGGCGTGTCATAACTAGAGATGGGCATGGCATAGCTATAAAAGGGCGTGGCATGGCTAGAAATGGGCGTGGCCTAGCTTGCAATGGGTGTGGCATAGCTAGAAATTGGTATGGCATAGCTATTAATGGGTGTGGCATAGCTACTAACGGGCGTAGCATAGCAAAAATGGGCGTGGCATAGCTATTAATGGCCGTGATATGGCTAGAAATGGCCGTGACATAGCTAGAAATGGGCGTGGCATGGCTATAAATGGGCGTAGCATAGCTAGAATTTGGCGTGTCATAACTAGAGATGGGCATGGCATAGCTATAAATGGGCGTGGCATAGCTAGAAATGGACGTGGCCTAGCTAGACATGGGCGTGGCATGGCTATAAATGGGCGTAGCATAGCTAGAATTTGGCGTGTCATAACTAGAGATGGGCATGGCATAGCTATAAAAGGGCGTGGCATGGCTAGAAATGGGCGTGGCCTAGCTTGCAATGGGTGTGGCATAGCTAGAAATTGGTATGGCATAGCTATTAATGGGTGTGGCATAGCTACTAACGGGCGTAGCATAGCTAAAATGGGCGTGGCATAGCTATTAATGGCCGTGATATGGCTATAAATGACCGTGACATAGCTATAAATGGGCGTGGCATAGCCATAAATGGGCATGCCATAGCTATAAATGGCCGTAGCATAGCTATAAATGGTCGTGGCATAGCCATAAATTGTTGTGGCATAGATAGAAATGGGTGTGGCATGGCTAGAAATGGGAGTGTCATAGCTATAAATGGTCGTGGCATAGCCATAAATTGTTGTGGCATAGATAGAAATGGGTGTGGCATGGCTAGAAATGGGAGTGTCATAGCTATAAATGGGCGTGCCATAGCTAGAAGGGGCATGGCATATCTAGAAAAGGGTCCATCTATTCTATATAAGATAACATATGACATAGTAACCATATCTACGATTCTACTCCAACACACTACGATGCACAGACAGTTGTTTAACTCAGATATTTTACTACCTATAAACCTACCTTTTCTCATCAGTTGACGTGGTATATGAGCTTTTGAAGAAACCAGTTGTGTCATCTCCCAGCACACCTCTAAATTCAAATGTCATGTTCAATCGTGTGCCGCTCTCGAGGGCCTCAGAGAATTCCATCACAAGATAGTCATATTTATGATATGAGAAGGTGTTGTTTGCTGATTTACTTTCTCCACTGCTGATATCCACGATAGCCATGTTTGTGATATTGATGTCTTTGTAGTGGATGATGATCAGATTTGTGGAGTTGATTACATCTATTTCGATAACCTCACTGCCACTAAACAAGGTGTTGTTGCCATAGAAATCTGGATACAGCGTGATGTGATAATGTTCTGGTACAACATCACGTGGTAATCTATAAAAGTCCCAAACCTTGCCAATATGAGGGTTAACAGTCGTTGGTGGCTCCGTGAACAGGATTTCTTCTTCGGTTGCAGTGTATTCTTCATCGGTCGGTGATTGCTGCGTTGTTTTAGTGTCTTCAACATCATTCTTTATGACCTTGGCTTCCGAGACAAAATGCCAAACCAGAATTCCGACGACAATTGGAATGGCTATGAGAAGGAATACCAGAAGATATAACCAATATTTGCGTATTTTTACACTTTTAGATTTCTTCTTCCCGAACTTATCATTTACATCAAGACCCATTTTGGACATATTTGTTCCAAAAACGTGAGGGAAAGTGTGTACCTGTCCTGCTATAACTCGGATTTATAAAGGAGAGAGGCAAATCATATTTACTTTACTTTGCCATTCAACGGGGATACACACAGCCATTTGCATCATGAATAGACTATTGAAGCCTTTATGTCGTAGTAGGCCTACATCTAAGCTTGTCCTAAACAAGACACGATTTAGCATGAGAAAGGATACTAACTTTCTCTGATAACGCATGTTACTTGGGAGATACTGGGACAATACAGGGCAGTATTGGCCCGGTATTGGCCCAATACCGGCCCATTAACGTGGGTTATCACAGTTGCGTGATCTGCCTATCGCTGTTCGTCGCGGGAATGAGATCTACCTAAAAACACAGCGGGTCAAAATATGCACAGAGTATCAAAATATGTATCACGTCTGTTTAGCAATCTGAACTACTAGCCGAAGATGTCATAAATTTCGGACTTATTAAGCAGGCCAGATTTCAGAACGGACAGCCATACATGAGTGTCGACAAAGGTTTTTTTTTTATATCAATGCCTTAATTTCCGGTTGATATTAACGTATCAAGCTGAGAGATTGGTGAAACGAAATCTGGTCTTATTCTGTTTTACAAAATGCCAATAGAGGGATCTGATGTGTCACTAAAGTATCAGACATTATAATCAAATACATCAATGACGTCATAATAAAAATGACGTTTAGCTACGTCATGAAAATCGAAAAGTCCATTACGAGTGAACGAATTATATGTCATTGATGAATTTACAATTTAATAAATATACTGTTGAAAACCTCGAAACTAATTTAATGGGAGTTGTTGCTGCCACTCTTACATTTGAGCCAGAATTACGTCATGTATATCGGTTCGAATGGTATACAATGGCGGCTTCGATAAACTGGGAATACTTTGAAATTTCACGTTCAAAAACCGAATATCTTTCTTTGATGATTTAGTATAGATCTGAAAATGGTGTGTATTGTTTATGTATGCCATTACCTGAATAGGTAGCTTGAGATGACTTTAATATTCTTTTAATTGTGGCGGAACAAGGATGTGTTTTCTTCCATCTGGGGTCAACCAGCAGCAGTAATAATTTGTATCCACAAGGAATATGTTCTATGAGATCAGCACTTAGAAACCGTATAATGTTTCATATATGCATTCTTCGTGCCCCAACAAGTATAATAATTTGTTGCGTGGACTCGCAGAGTCCTATTGTGAGAGTCCGTAAATGCTGTGTCGGTAGATTGAAACTAGTCAGCCAATGGACTTTTCCGGTTTTGCACCGCCCACCTCTAGCTAAGCTCCACCCACATCTTGTTCGTGTTGGGATAGATCGATCCCTGAGCAAATGTGACAATGACTCCTAAATATGACACCCGAAAATAATTTTTAGTATGTGCAGTGAATTATGAATAATGCCCTGCTGACCATGGCCACCTCCTAGCGAGACAGCAATCTTTTAAAGCGTGTTTTCCAACTTCATGTAATATATCTCCAGAACTAGATGGTCGCCAGTAATAAAATTTACTGTAAAAATGCGAGGTCCATGTATGAGTTGGACCATGTGAGAATTATTAAATTATGCCCACCCACTCCGGAGAAATCCCCTGCTGACAACGACCAACCCTTTAGCGAAATATGCGATTTTTGTCGTTTTTAAAGGCCTTTATGCAACTTTGAAGAAGGCTATATAAATAACTACATAGTTGCAAGTAACGGAATTTATGTTGCAAAAGTAACATCCATCTGCGAATATAGCAATCTAGGAATTATCAAGTTTGAACCAGTGGTTGACGAGCAGAAACCTGCTGACCACGACCACCCCCTGGCGAAAGTCCTTGAAAAATGAAATTAGTTATAGCTATCGAATTTGACTTCGACCGACCGACTCCAACAAATCTGGACAATATTAGACACACGACTACTCAAGAACTATCGTTAAAGGTGCTAATACGTTAATCACAGACGGTACTCGGCTTAGCTGCACGGTCAACGCACGCAACTAATCAAGGTGTACATAATATGATGAAGTTTGATTACTTCTTCGTCATCTTCTTCTTCTTCTTCTTCTTTTCGATCGCTGGTATCACACTTGGAGAGCCGTTCTCAAGATGAAATCTGTAGTTTTCTGAAGTTCTTCCACAGGCCCATACAGCTTTTCAAGAAAAGAGGTTGACAAAGGCCAGATCTCTTCTCTCAGCAGCTGATACGTACTGCAACATTGAAGTATGTGCTCTGTGGTCTGTTCTGCTTCTCCACAAGGACAAGCGGGCGATATCGTAAGGTGGAACCGCCTGTACATGTGTTGGTTTAGTCTGTGATGTCCAGTTCTGAGACGAAAAATGGTCACTTGCTCTGGCCTCGAGAGATGATGGTAGGCATCTTCTGATTGAGGTGTTCTATAGAGTGACTTGATGATAGTCTTCATCTCTGTATGTGTAACCATGTTTTCTGTCTGATTCTCTTCTGCACCCACCTTTGCCATCTTATCTGCTTCCTCATTTCCTTGGACTCCACAGTGTGAGAGGATCCACTGCAATGCTATCCGAAAGCATTTGATGGTTTGTAGTGCTTCTTCAAGTTGTAGCAGCTTACCTTTGGAGCGGTCATCAGAGAAAAGAACAATCTGTGCAATAGGGGTCTGCTGTTCTGCTGATGGTATTAGCTGCACGGACCAGTGCTTCGACTTCAGCTCTGTAGTTTGTGCAGTGTTTGCCTGTCGGTATTGCAGCTGACTCATGTTGTCCGTTTGGATACTGTATGTGCAGTCCGGCACCTTCGCTCCTAATTGCATCTTTGGCTGATCCATCTGTGTAGATCCTTGTTCATGTCTCCTGAGGGTACATTTCTTCCAGCATGGCTAGGGTCAGGGCCTTCTTGCTCACATCACTGTGTTAATTTTTGGTTGTGAGATGAGGTACTGTGGTGCGAATAGCTATGCTCTCTAGTTTGTTTTCTCAGGGTGGAGGATTAAGGGTGTGGTTTTGGTCTTCTATTTGTGCTGGCAACATTTCTTGGTGTTTCCTTACTATTACTATTTGTATCAGTCCGGCACAACCAAAGGAACCTGTATGAGTGAAATAAAGAAATATGCTCGCACAAAATTACGAATGACGAGTCTTCACGCATGAGTAACGAATTCATCCGAGCCAAACTCGGGAAGAGGTAGTGTTTTAAATCTGAGGATATGACTGTAGACATGTGCGTGCATGCCTGCGTGTGCGCGCGCGTGCATGCGTGCGTGCGTGCATGATTTCGAGATTGGCATGGGGTGAGTGATTAAAATTTATACATCATCTGAACCATATATAATGGGCCTGACGAATTCCATATCCATACCTCGTGTATTGGAAACTATAATCTTCTCAGCGTTTCCGAAAGATACTGCGACTAGAAAAACGAGCAGAAATATTAAACGAACGGATTCAGTGTATACTATTGAATTTACATGTCAAAGTTGTGACCGGCCAGACTCATATCAAAACATGATTGGATGCGAAAAGAACATTGGAAAATCGAAGTGTGACGCGAGGTATCACGTAAGTTTTGTAGGTCTTACCAAACAGAAAAATCTAGGAAAATGGTACTGCTCTAAACATTAACACTTTCGGTTGATGAAATATTCTGCGAAATATTTTGAAACTAATTTGACTTTAAAGTATGGCTGCCTGTCTCTCAGGCAAATTCGTTTCAAAATCTTCAGCAGTTTTTACGTATGACTATCTATAGACTATGTAGCGATATTACATGAGTGAATGTTAAACACATACCTGTTAGGATTCGAGCACACGCATGCATTCACAGCAATGTGCGAGCGTACGTCCCTATATTTGTGCATCATAGGTACAGATGTACGCATGTAACATCGCAATCTACATAGTGGCAGCCATAAAGCCAGCTGATGAGTTCCTTTGGCATGGACGAAATCTATTTGGTTTCTTAATTGGTGTCTATTTTGAAAATGGCTTTGCTCTAAGCTGCCTATGGTAGAAACAGCTTTCAGCAATAAAAAAAAAATTCACATTGGTGTTCCTAAAATCTGTGTATATACATATGTATTTGCATTATTGTCCTCCACATTGAAGAATTCACTATCTTCTTGGAAATAAATCTATTCTCTAATTTCTAAACTAAATCTGACTTTTTTCTGCGGTTCAGGAAAGGTGGTCTTCCTTTCCCTTTACTTAAATCTGAACAATCTAAAACACTTTGACTTGGAAAGTAATACAACAATTGATAACTTTATTAACTACTATAATTTACAACGGCCGCATTGAAGGCTTGTACAACAATAGTAATAACCTTTAACGTGATAATAACTATGAGCTGCTTACCGTACCAACTTGTAATCAATGCGAAGATTACCACTCGGATCTACTGATGGTGAAAAGATACACACTGATCTAACGATGGCATAAAGATAATACACACTGATCTAACGATGGCATTAAGATAATGCACACTGCTCTAACGATGTCAAAATGATAACTGAAAACAGAGCAGACACTAACTTATTTACAAATAAAGTGGTTCCTCTGCTCTGACGTCATTTTGGGCTATCTCAAGGATTTCCCCCTAAAACTCGCACTCTGATTGGTCCCTTGCTCCCTTGTTGTGCAATCTTGGAACTTGTGGGAAACAGTTTAGGAGTGATGGCTCCTGACAGATAATGTAAACTTTGCTTGCTTTGACAAGACTCATCAACAGCCATAACTCACATACTTTGGGCTCCCACTCCTTTTGGTTTATTAAGAGCGTTAACCAACCAAATATAATACTGCTGTTATTACTTTCACAATGGGACATTCTCATTTAGTCATGACGATGGATGGTTATCATTCGTCATGGTGTTTTAATGCCTAGTCTTTAACCTGGTCGTGTTATTCCCGGATGATCACACGTTGTGCAATCAACACCAGGCACCATGCGGTAGCGAATCATAGAATAGTTATTCGACACTCTTCCTTGGCCACCATCATAATCTTATCTTACACAGTGGTCCCGTAAGACGCTGTTGCATTAACTACCAATAACGTCTCCTTAAAGCTTCTCAGTATTTAATCTACCACTGTGTTACCGTCACGCCGTGCCATTCTTATATTAAGATACCATAACCAGTTCTACGGTCTGACGCGGGTAAACTCCGCCTCCTTATTTCTAGTAATTTATAGCTGTGGTTAAACACAAACTCAAGTTCAACTTTAAAGTTGCTTTATTTCATGGTTTTTCTTTACATATAAATAGACTCTAAACAGGCAGTCCATCAATGCATGACCTATGGAGCGATGGACTCCTTACACATATTACAAAACATTTGTACATTGACATATATATGACACACAAGACAATGGCACAGTGACAGAATGCTAAAAAGCTACCGTGATATGAATACTTATACAGGGATCTGACTACCCTTCTGGAATTATTAGCCAGTAAATTAACCTATTTGGGGATTTTATTAGCCATACAGACTTTCGGTGAGAAAGGATATGAATTTCGCCTCAGACTTATAATGTACAAAAGATCATATTTAATTAGGCCCATACACACGCACGCACGCACGCACACACGCACGCACGCACGCACGCACGCACGCACGCACACACACGCACGCACGTACGCACGCATATATCTTCATGTATTTAGAAGTTAGTTGAAGCCCTGTTATATGTGTATATGTATATGTATGGATATATGCATGTGTATATATTTATGTGCCTATGTATGTATGTATGTATGGAGATACATATATACATAGGTACATAAATATATACATATACACATATACCAGGGCTTCAACTAACTTCAAAATACATGAAGTTTGGGACTTCCTGGGTAATGCTACTGGGAGTCCAAGCTAGAAACATGAGGTCTAAAATGGTTCAAATACATATAATTTGGTTAAAATCATTGTTTTTAGAGATATCAGGGCCAATAATAGGAAGTCCAGGACTTTCTTGGTATGTTTTGTGGAGTCCTGACAAAAACTTTGATATATATGTCATACATACATGTATTTAATATATATGTCTTCCATTAAGTGGTGTGTATGTAGAGCTGTCCATGCTTTGATGTTTACATAGATATATGCCACTATGTGCACACACATATAACACACGACATTCAAAAACATATTTATGGCATTCATATTTACATACACACATATATAGTTACTGACTTAAATAAACATATATTATACATATACTCCCTAATTACATCATTATCTCATTTTATTTAAATTTAGTTTGGAGTGGTTTATTATTATATAGGACTTTTGTGTGCTACTGAGGGTGTGGTGGGGTGGGGTGGGTGGCAGGGAAGAGTTCATCAATGTAATATAAAGTTGAAATGGTTGGAGTTGATAAGAATCGACAGATGCATCGATCATGTATGGGCTATTTAAGTGTAATAGTAGTGAAAGTAAACTGTAAAGTCTGTTTATGTTTAGACTTATTACCTCAATTATTAGGTTAGGTTAGTTTATCTATGGTGGTGGTGGTGGTGGTGGTGATGGTGGTGGTGGTGGTGAAGGTGGAATGTCTTAGGTTTGTATTATCATTAATTAGCAGAGAATCTGCGACCATCAGGTATAAATATATTAATTTAGTATTTGTCGATCATAGATTTCCTGGCAATCTTCTTAAAGGATTTCAGGTTTAATATACTATCACGTATTTCTGTACTGGTGCTGTTCCATAGTTTTGTGGCTGCTATTGTAATTCGTCGTTTTCCTATTTCTGTTCATGTAAATTGAGTGTGTAGATTGTGTTTTGTTCTAGTGTTGTGTTTATGGATGTCGGTGCTTAGTGTGCAATTGGAGGCTATGGATTGTGGTAATGTATTGTGGTGAAACTCATTTACAATGGTGTACATCTGTAGTTTGCCTATGTCCTTTAGTTTTAATAGCTTTCCTAACTTGAATATATTCTGGCCCTTTGCTGGTTTAGAAAAGGGTTTTAGTGCCTTCTTCTGTAGGCGTTGTAGTTTTGTTAGGTTGCTTTTGTGTGTATTCGACCAGATAGCGTTACAGTAGGTGAGATGCGGAAGAACAAGTGCAGTATAGATTTTAGTCTTTGTATGACACCTATGCCTCTTTGATAGCTGCCTGTAAGGTAATCAGAAAATCTTTTCTTGGATGTTTATTGGATTTTGTCCGAAAGATCTGGTCCTATATTTACGAAATAATAATTGAATCCATTGGCAATTTCGAATTTATCTGTAATGACATTATTCTTGTGAAAAAATTGTGTCTGTTGCGCTGTATTGGTCTTATTTAAAGGTGATTTAATGGTTTTCCATGTTTCTTTTATGTCATTTTTAGACTGTTCGAATTTCTTGTGATAATATGTTTTCTTAGCTGTTTTTATTATTTGGTCTAATTTATTTTTGTATTTTTTAAACTGAATTTCATTGTATTTAGTTTGACACTTGATAAATGTTAAGTAAAGCTGATGTTTATATGACAGGCAGCTATTAATCCATTTGTAAGCCAAGGTTTAGTTGGGCTGTGCTTATATTCTTTACTTTCTTTCATTGGAAAGCTTTGTTAAAAATAGTCGTGCAGATGTCATGAAATTTGTTGTAGGCATGCTTACAAGACTGAATGTCTGTTACTATGCTTCAATCGATCTCTGACATAGACCTTTTGAATGTTTCAATGTTGACCTGACAGTGATCTCTGCATTTAAATTTGTCCTGCTCGAATTGTTTCTGGTATGTTTGTTGTTTTTCTAGTCGAAATATAGGTAACTGATCTGAGATATCAGTTACAAACGTTCCGATATGAGTTTTACTGATATTGTGATTAATATTATTGCAGAATATATTGTCAATGACGGTAGCCATAAATTCTGTTATTCTAGGTGGTTTGGTTATTGTCGGATAGTAAAAGTAGGTATTTAATAAGTTAATGAAGTCTCTGGTATGACAACATTTCTGTTGCTGCAGATCAATATTGAAATCACCCATATGGTAGGCTGTTTTATTTTCCTTTTGTATTATATCCAGAATTCTGCTCAAAGCTTCAATGAATTGTCTGTGGTCACTGTCAGGAGGCCTGCAGATTGTACCATCAATTCTATTTCTACCTTTTTTAATCGGAATTTCGATAAATATTGTTTCAATGTATTCTTCGATCATGGAAAGGTGTTCACGCACAATGAATTGAATATTGTCTTTTATGTACATGCCAACACCAGCTCCACCATCCTTGTTAATTTTGTCAGATCTGCGCTTTTCGATAAATGTATAGTTATTCTTGTTGACTAGAGTAGTAGTAGTAGTAGTAGTAGTAGTGGTGGTGGTGGTGGTAGTAGTAGTAGTAGTAGTAGTAGTAGTAGTAGTAGTAGTAGTAGTAGTAGTAGTAGTAGTAGTAGTAGTAGTAGTAGTAGTAGTGGGAGGAGAGCCAACATGCTAAAAAGCCATTATTTAAGGAGTTTGCCTATGGAAAAGTAATAGTTGATAGCTATTCATTTTGTAAATCTCATGTATGTTCCTGTTCTGAAAATACTTGTTAACAAGAATATCTGGATTGCAAAAATGGGATATTGCTATATTAAAGGTCACGTCCACATTTCTGTCTGAGATTGTCATTGGGAAAACCATGACTTACAATTTGAATGTCAACGTCAATGAATATAGCATATCCGCATTTAATATCGAAGATTACATGACACAACATGTTTTGAGAAAGTCTTGAAGTGATACGTTCATTATTTCATGGAAAAATGTATTTTCACTCTTGAAAGTTTGATTTTTCGGGGTTTTTTGTTGGTAGCATGGTTAATTATCAAATATGTCCAACATACTCTTTTCAGTTAGTCTGTATAATACATTTACAGAATAATACCATCCGTATGCACTAACCATTAAGATATTGCTTATTGTAATTGGCCGAAGTATTGCAGAGATATAGATCCCCAATTACCCCTACCTCCATCTTTTCACACCGATTACAATTGGTAAGTCAACGGACCAACCATCTCGTGACCGTATCGAATTATACTTGTGGAAAATGTACGTTATTATACTATTTGTACAGTAAACAAAAGTACTTTTATATTCAGCGATCTTCTGCAGATGGTCTATAGTGGTTACCTGGTTGTGGGACCACATTCTGGTGGTTCTCTAAGGTATGTGCCTGCAAGGCAGCTCATTTCAAAATTACCAAAAAGCCATTACAACGTCAGTTAATCAAGCCCACTATAGTGGATAAAATATGAAATGGGCGCACGCTTTATTGGTCACCGTTAATGCTATTTAATGTTATTTAAGATGGTTTGACCGTGTAAACGTTAAACCAACAACTAGCGCGCGCCGACCACCGCCCCGCCCCCACCCACCCCCACCGCTGACGGCTTACCGTAATCGGCGAAACGAAACGAAACAAAAAACAAAAACGTTAATCAGCGAAAGGAAACGAAACGAAACGAAACAATACCACTGTTACTGATACTGCTAGTAAATGAGGTAAGTGATAATACTGAAGTAAATGTGGTATTCATACCAGAAAATATGCTGCCAGGTTTGTTTACACAATTTGCTTTTGACAATTTAGATTTTCATGAAAACAACCCTGCATACCACTACACACATTCTTTACCAATATAACCAAGATACAAATGCAAAACGGAAATAGATCTCTTTGCCACAAGCTTTCGAAAAAGGTAGGAAAACAACAGTAAAGGCTCCAACTCCATTCACTCTAGATGCGGCCCATTTAGGTCTGAAAGGCAGAAGACAAATACGGCTTTTGACTGTTACAAATTCACCTGACACAGAAGATAAAAAAATATATACTGAATGACACAAACATAGTTTGGATGCTGTCTCGAATGATATCAACAGACCTTATGCCAACCGATGACTTGAACATAAGTCCAACATAGACAACCTTTCAGAAAAAGAAGTGCAATGTAGAAGATATGGACCACTATTCCCAGAATCTCCAACCAAACCAGAGGTTGTTCAAGCATCACTCGATTATTTCCTCAAAGCACTGAACCGAGATATTGTTGTTACAGCAGATCAAGCGATATATGACATTGTCAAAGGTCTGGCAGCAAAATTCCCAGATAAATATTGTTCTATTGTATAGCGGTTAGTTGGATTCCACATTCTAATGAGCTACATGGTGCTCTCCGCAAAATGATGACTGATAGCGGAATTGTAGATGAGAAGGCTGAATTATGTAAGAAGGGAACAGCAAATAAAGTACTGGCTGGTAACGATTATTATAAGATGGTTCGGTGTCATTCTCTTTCATTGAAATGGGAAGCATTTGAACAGTGGATGGTGGAGAAAGGTGATATAGAAATACCAAGTGGTATCCCTTCACCATTGGCAGAGTTTGCAAAAGATCCTGGTGAAGAAAAACTGCTAAGATTTATGGAGCATATCAAGCTACAAGAAAATTGGGATGAGTTCACCTCGACGCTCCATACAACAACCAAATACTGGGATGCATACATCGATGAGGTAACCATTGTTCTAGGCTACTTTGAATCAGAAAGATCTGGTAATTGGCAGAATACGTAGAGGACGCTGAGAAAATGCTACCATTATTAGTGTCCACGAAGCATCATAATTACATGGTATGTCTTCCACAATACCTTGAAATGAATGAACTGCCAAATATACGTCCCGAACGTGTACAATCAGTTAGGTTGTGGCAACTTCACAGTAAGACAGACAACAGCTTCATTCAATCGCGAGTGGACAGACTTAGGACGTGAGCAGATATTTATCAAGGATGGGAAACAGCTATGTTCAAGGGAGTCAGTCTTAATGAATCCGCACGAGACAAGTATGTTAAAGCAGTACCTTTCATGGCTAAGGCTGGTGAACATGTTCAAGTAATGACCCACCTATCAATGAAGACAATTTACAGATAGCTACAAACAGGAAGACCATTGAAGAAAAGGAGATGGTCGCAAGGCTCATGAATGTTGTAAGATTTGAAATGATAAATCCCTTTTCAGGTGTTGACAAAGATGATTCTTTGATAAATATTGCTACTGGAAAAGGCCAGAAACACAAGTCTGGCTCTTGCAATTACAAAATTGAAGGCGGTAGTTAAAGCAGCAAAAGAAAGCAACTCAGATACGATTCTACCACCCATTATAACACCATTTGCAGAAACAAAGACAAAAAGGAAAGTCACACAGATAAAGAAAGTATACCAAGAGGAAACAACAGTGACTCGTTCCTTGTTTTTTATATCCAATGAAAACAGCTATGATGTAAGAAATGAATCATTCAGCAATCAATGGACAGAATACCCATCTTCATTGTTTGAACCTGATGTGCAACATGACACACATAAAATGAGAAAAGGTTGTAAATCAAATTATTATTATAAAATGAAAACATATGCAGCAATGGATAAGCATCCTTACCTGCCAGTTTGTGATATGCCAACAACATTTCTTGTAGATGAGTTGTGTTTCCTACAGAAATTCCAAAACCTTGGCACTAGAACATTTGAAGATTTCAAAGATGCGTATCTCAACAGGATAATCGCTATGAAGTCTGATGGTCGTGACTTAATGCACTTTGTTGGAGATAGATATGACTTTGGGCCAACAAAGAGTTTGAAACAAGAAGATCGACAGAACAGGACTAAAGCTGAAACCAGAGAATACATTCCTGCATCAGGGGTTTTACTTCCTGCATGGACCAAGCTGATGGGGAATGAGAAAACGAAGGCAAATATATTGGACTACCTCTCAGAAGAATGGATGAAGCCAGAGTCGAGACAACAGCTGAATGATATTACACCAGCTTTAGGTGGAACATGTAAGAACTTGTGTAAAGCACTGTCAGTGACCATAAATGGTGTTGTTGACATTGATGCATTATCCTGCTTGGACCATGAAGAGGCTGGTTCACGCCTAATGGTGCATGCCCACTATTCAGTGAACAAACTGCACTATCATCGCGCAGTATTTTACCCAGATCACACTGACGCGATAATGATGACCATATACCATAGTACCATGAGCAATTCGAAAGAAATGTTGATGCTACGCATGGGGAAATTTCTTCCTATTCACGACTTGGTAGTTCGTCTGACAACTATGCTGAATCACACAACCAAATACGTCTCCCACATCTTATTCGCCACCTATGTCATCACAGATTGTGACACCGCCAGCTACATATTTTCCAAAGATAAAAAGATGGCATTCAAGGTTGCCATTTCCTTGATGATGGAAAGTAAACCACAAGCATTAGCAGGCTATGACGAAAATAGTACTGATAAATTTGGGGACGTGATTGGAGATGTTAGACTGATCGTAGCATCCTTATATAACAAACCCACCCTTTCATCATTGGACCTTTTGAGAAAACATTTATTTGCGTCATGCAGAAGTGATTTACTGACACTTCCTCCAGCAGAAGATGCTTTCTTGCAACACTGCTATCGGGCTCTCTATCAAATTGCTATGTACAAAAATTCTCATAATCATTTTCCCGGACTAGCTGATCCAACAGAGGGATTTAGAAGGGCTGTATCTGATGGAGTTCTTACAACAATTAAAATGGCAACGCCTCCAAAACCAGACATACAACAGTTACCTAAAACACATTGTAGCAGCAAGAAATATAACGCCAAACCATTTTGTACAAAGGCCTGTCCTTATGACAGAGCTGGTGAAAGCTGTGTTGCTGCCCATTGCTGTGGGTCGAAGGAGAGTTTATGTGGACGGGATTAAGTGTTCCAAATATGGCCTATGTGACTGACATGAAGGAATCCGTGTGCACACACGCACACACAGGTAATACATAGGCCCTACACACAAACATACATACAGTTAAACCTGTCTCTAACGGCTACCTACATTTGGGACCACATGATGATTGTTCTTAAAGACGGGTGGTCGTAAGACAACCCATCTTTAAGAACAACGCGCGTTTAGTCACAAAGGTAATTAACTGCATTAATAGCCATATTGAGTGAACAGATGTCTTCAGCAACCACTTATAATGGCCCATGAAGTGGTCGCTAAAGAGAGGTTTCACTGTACATACAAGATGATCTGTTTTCATAATACTGCAATTCCTTTGTCCTCCACATGATCTAAGACTACCTTGTTTCTCTGCCAGGCCTGTCTGCATCTATGCATATTTTTCTATATGAGTACTTTATTTAATTCTTAACTGCTATGTGTGCATATATGGATAATGGTAATTTTGCGTTTTAATGGTAAAGCGTGATAATCCAAAATTTGAGATGTGTTTGCTATTTACAAAATACTAGTTTGAAACTTGTGAAATGGTCTGTTTTAGTCTATTTGCATATCTGATCTAGAATAATACAATTTCCTTGAATCTATCTGATTCCTGACTTTTGTGAAAACAGTGATTTTAACGGTAATTTATCTATACTGAGGCGCACAATGGGGGTAGGGGTACCCAATGTCTAATAACTTTTTATCCCTGAGTCATATATAGGTATATTATATCTCAAACCGAAGGGGAAACGTGTGCCTCGTTTTTTGGAAAGGGTTGTTCTTGTGAGTGCAACAGCTCACCAATGGTTCATGATTTAGTAATTCTGCTTATAGCAAAAAAAATGACAAAATTTCACAATTATTTGGAATAAATTCCAATTTCGTAAGAATGAAACGGCCAGTGATCTTGAAAGTGTTTGTGCTTATGTAGTGTATGCCCCTCTATATGTTTCATGATCAAAATCAGAGCTGCTTTCGAGAGTCTTACTTTATTCCACTAAAGTACATATTCTGTCACAATGCAGAAATGCCGTTGTCAATAGAGTAGTTAATTGGCAAAATCTAGAATTTGCAAGACGGATATTTTTGCTAAAAGACATTTTCCAAAAGCTTATGCTAAGAGGAAAAGGAAAAAACACAGATATAGACTATTACTTTCTGACAGGTGAAAACTGAGAAGTAATTTTTTCAACCTTGGCTCCCCTAACTATAGTAGGTGAGTTTATTTTTATCCAAGTCTCCATAATTCCAATAATCCCAAACTGATGTGCACTCATATCTAGGAAATTATTTAACTTGTCATTGTTCTTCAGTATCGATCGAGTGTTTGCGTGCATGGGGGAGAGTGCAATGATTTCTTTACTGTTTGTTATAAAGTCATTAAATTTGCTTAGAAGCGTGTAGTTACAAGTTTGTGGAGGTATGGATAAGTCAGTTCTAGCATCTTTTGAATTGATGTCTCCATCTGTGTGGGTGTTAACTTTGAAGGGATTTAGAATTAGGTCTTGTATGCGCTCTGCTTAGTTATATTCAACATGTGGATTCATGATTGCAAGTGTGTAGTCAGTGTCATCATTAATGTGATTGAAATGGAATAGAGATTTGTTGCAGTTTAGACACCACCATGGTTGGTCGTATGACTCAAGATGGAGATAATCAGAAGCGGTGAGTTTAGAACATCTTAAGTGAACCCACTCCGAACACAAGTCACATCATAAAGCTTTTTGATTAGTTCTAACAGGTCTCTTACAGGATGAGCAGAGAAATTTGGTTGGCATGGTAGGGACAGAGGAAGAAAGAAGCCAAAGCAACTATGGTTGGAAAGAGTTTAGGGGAGGGAGCTGCCAGAGATATTTTCCTTGCCTTGGCTTTGGCTTTATACACGGCTTAGTTTCAATCACGCAAAAATGTTCTACGTTGCTGTTACATGTACACAGCTGAAAATTGAAATGATGAAAGCTGGTAGTCATTGGTTCGGATAGGTAATGATAATTAACCCTTTAATCCTTGAATTTGTTTAAGAATGTCTAAATTTTCTTATAAAAAATGTCCATTTGCAGACCCTGAGAAGACCACTTCCGACAATTACCACTGGAGTGACAGGCTCAGTTATCGAGCCAGTCATTCTATTTGCACATCCTAAAAAAAAGACCTCTCCTGGTCTGCAAACTGAAATTTCTCAAGACGACTACAGAAGCTGCTGGTATGGGTGTTAAAGGGTTAATAATGATGACGAATGCCAATAATAGTGATCTATGGTCATCTTAAAGTATCCATTACCAGTCCAGTGGAGGTCACCTCTGAAAATCAACAACTGAAACAGCTGAATCAAGTAATCGAGACAGCCATTACAGTGGCGGATTACCAGGAATAACCCCTTCATGACCACAGATGAGCAAGAAAATTAGATTGTTTACCATTTTCAGCCCAGTGAATGGCATTAGAAGGCCAAGAGAAGATTATTTTTGGAATTGTATCACTAGAATGCCTGTCATTCCAGTGATACCTCCTCAAAAACAGTCTTCTCTTGCCCTTTAATTGTGCATACATTCACAGAGTAAAATGACAATTTTCGTGACCGATGTTATTAAAAAAGTAAATAAGAGGTTGGAATTGACATATTTTATACAGTAGGTCTTTCACGATTATTCGTATTTGATGATTAGCAGCTGAAATAGCTGAGTAATCACGATCGATTATTTAAGAATAATTGTGATTACTCGATTAAGCAGCTTGGGTACAAATTACCAAGACATAACAGCAAAAGGATGTCCATGGCGAAAGCTGTAAAGGTGTTTTGAGAAAATCCATTCGCAAGCCAAGTGAAGACCGTTCCCGACAATGCATTACTGGAATGCCCGGAGCCAGTCATTCCAGTAACACACCTTCAAGAAAAATCATCTCCCGGCGGGTAAGTGGATACACATTTATTTATCTAACTGTCCACGCTTGGTGTCGGCAGAGAAATGGGAGACAATATTTTAGCAAAGAGCAGGGTAGATAGAATAAATCAGGGAGCAGGAGGATTAAACAAGTTCCTCTTACATTCCCAAGCGTGACATCGGATTTTAAAGCAAATTTAAAAGAGCACACATATTACCTGAGTAACACATTACAAAGGACAATAATTAGGCAAAAACCGGAGAGAAAGCAAAAAAAAATAAAAAAAAAAAATAGAAGCAATGACAGGAAATGTGTGACATCAGATTTTGAAACCATATGAAACAACACACATAATGTACAGCAGAAATGACAATAGGCTGGCAGGTACGTGTGGTGGCCTGACTAAGAAATAGTGGGCAACAACACAAAATAAGCTTAGCTTTTAGAGTAAGAGCAGACATCAAGATAAACAAAACGCAGACTAAGCTGGAGGGTTACAAACACCTCCCAAAAATTGTGGCCAACAAAACAAAAGTAAGCTTAGATTTTAGAGCAAAAGCAGACATCAAACTAATCTGGAGGTTTACACAGACATTTGATGGCACAGTGTGAACAACATTTAGAATACCTTCAGTGGTTCGTCTATCAACTACCAAGCCTTTGTGCCAACCTCATGTCATTATATCTTGGGAGTGTGCTGTTATCTGGAGAGTGAAAGAATAAACAACATATACATATACATGTAGATTCAGCAGAGTTTATATTTTCTGACTTATGGATATGACCAGCAGCTGTTACCTTTTTCCTAGTTTCTCTAGATCATCTACAGTAATGATAAGTCCATTTAGAGACCATCTGAAGACCATTTCAGAAAATTTACCACTGGAATGACTGGCTCGGTTATTGAGTCAGTCATTCCAGCTGTAAACTTTCAAAAATAGTCCTATGCTGGTCTGCAAGTGGGCATCTCTGAATACCACTAAAGGAGCCGCTGATATGAGTGGTTAATAATAATGACGAATGCTAATTATCGTGGGCTATGGTCATCTTAAAGTGTCCATTAGCAGCCCAGTGGGGGGGGGGAGGGGTTGGGGGGGGGGTCACCTCTGAAAATCTACAACTGAAACTAGTGATCGTAATTACCAGCCTTTCGTTTACAAAACAATTCTCTACAAAATATTCAAACAGACATCCTGACATTCAGCCTATATGTTTGTACTCGTTATAGGTCATTATCAAAACAGTCATTGGGTTTCCCCCCAGCGATGTAATAATAATACAACGCACTATTCCTGCTCATACACGCTTCGCATCCGGCCTGTCAATAACGGCTTATATTTCATTGTACCTTGGAATCCACAAATGACGTAATGTGATGATACTGTAATAAATATTCACCATTCAGAAATTAACGCTTTGATTTCGAACGCACAGCGTTGGGAAACATATGCTAATATTTTCCTAGTATTAACTATCATACGCACTAGTACTCGGCGGATCTGAGGTTAGCTAATCCTAGAATCCGATATTCACAACGCGCCAATCACAAACACCCGCCGGTGATTAACTGAATTACCACATAACATAATCGCCATTTACTTACACAATGACAATTTATTAATAAGCTGAGCGACCGCCGGTGATTAAGTTACTTTCAACTTTTTCTTGAGTAGTCTTGCGTTTATTGTCCAGATGTCAAATTCGATAGCTATAACTGTAATTTAATTTCCAGGAATTTCGTTGGAGGGTGGGTGTGGTCAGCAGGCTGCTGCTCGTCAACCACTGGACAAAATTTGATAATTTTTAGATCGCTATATTTGAAGATGAATGTTACATTTGCATAGTAAATCCCGTTATTTGCGACTTTGCAGTTATTTATAGATCTTTCTTCAAATTTGCATAAAGGCTTCTAAAACCGGCAAAAATCGCATATTTCGCTAGAGGGGTGGTCGTGGTCACCAGGCGATTTCGCCAGAGCGGATGGAAATAATTTTATAATTTTCACATGGTCAAACTCATACATGGACCTCGCATATGCACAATAAATATCATTACTGTCGGCCATCTAGTTTTGGAGATATATTACATGAAGTTGGAAAACATGCTTAAAAAGACCCCTGGCTCGCTAGGAGGTGGCCCTGGCCATCATGGCATTACTCATAACTCACTGCACATATTAAAATTTCTTTTACGATGTCATATTTAGGAGTAATAGTCAGATTGGCACAGCGAATTTGGTGACAATCGGCCCAGGGGTTATGGAGAAATCCTGCCTCAAACATCTTTTATTACCGTTTTCCCGATATGGCTCGCATTTTATACCCAACCGGCAGCACCAGCGTCCAGTAAAACCAGTTTCAAAATATTCAGCAGAATGTTTATTAAATGGTAAAGAGATGCAATTCGTACAACGTGTCGGACTATTAAGCGCTAAAGACGGAGTATTTCGCATCATTCATGACGTCATAATTAAGACGTCAGCCTACACATCACGTAGTTGATTATGACGCCATATGATTGAGTGAGGAGATGGATTCATGAATCACAGCCAACGGCACAGCAGACAATATGGCTCCTTCACATGATTATATGACGTCACGTTGCTAATGCGATGTGATGTTTTACTAGAGCACTAATCTATTAAAGTCTGTTAATGTGTTTTAACACTATTATGACGTCACCTGCCAAAATTTGCATAAACAGGCTAATTTGCTGTCTGGAAATAATAGGTATCCGAAGTGGAGTCTATATAGCAGTCTAAATGTTTGTTGTCCCCTCATTTTACCGCCGTCAGTTCACTATTGAACTATTAATGTGTGCAATGAAAGTGACACACGACCAGTATAACACTAACGGGCTGAGTTATTAATGTATTCTAATTGGGCGATATTTATTTAGAACGTTTGACGATACCATCATTGAAGTCATTATCCCTAGATATATGACCTAAATAATCACCCACATTTACACGAGCCTTTATAGCAAAAAACCTGATTTTGTCCTCAAATTTAACCCGAAATAGAAAACAGAAAGTCTGCTCTCCTCACCCCATGTTTATACAAACATAACAGCCAAGATATCGGCTATCCTGTCAGTCGTTATTGCAGTTTCTCCAGTTACATATTGAAAAATAGATACAAAATTTATTCAATAAAAACTTTCATCAGCGTAGTAGTTGCCCAGAAGATCTAAATGTCTGTTCAATCATAACACAGTACACAGAGGTGGTTGAAGCCTATTTGAGGCCCAGGACTGATTTGTTATGAACTCCTTATCGAGTGCGTCAAGAATGGAATGACTACTACTACTACTACTACTACCACTACTACTACTACTACTACTACTACTACTACTACTACTACTACTACTACTACTACTACTACTACTACTACTACTACTACTACTACTACTACTACTACTACTACTACTACTACTACTACTACTACTACTACTACTACTACTACTACTACTACCACTACTACTACTACTACTACTACTACTACTACTACTACTACTACTACTACTACTACTACTACTACTACTACTACTACTACTACTACTACTACTACTGCTGCTGCTGCTGCTGC
This sequence comes from Chaetoderma sp. LZ-2023a, assembly GCA_034401795.1. Lineage (NCBI taxonomy): Eukaryota > Metazoa > Mollusca > Caudofoveata > Chaetodermatida > Chaetodermatidae > Chaetoderma > Chaetoderma sp. LZ-2023a. Next base: position 12,788,701 of record CM067368.1, read on the forward strand.
TACTGCTACTGCTACTGCTACTGCTACTACTACTACTACTACTACTACTACTACTACTACTACTACTACTACTACTACTACTACTACTACTACTACTACTACACTACTACTACTACTACTACTACTACTACTACTACTACTACTACTACTACTACTACTACTACTACTACTACTACTACTACTACTACTACTACTACTACTACTACTACTACTACTACTACTACTACTACTACTACTACTACTACTACTACTACTACTACTACTACTACTACTACTAACACTACTACTACTACTACTACTACTACTACTACTACTACTACTACTACTACTACTACTACTACTTTTTTTTTTTTTTTTTTTGAAAAACCGACGCTGACGCAGTCGGACAAACTTCACGGAGGAACTCCTTTAAAAAGGCTTGCAAACCCCCAGAAAAAAACCTGGTGAACTAGTAATCTTGATTAATATTACACCAAAACAATGATAAATAATGAGCATTAATACAATCTATAAATACATATGGCTTAAAAGGTATAGATACAAAACAATATGCTTATAAAGCTCCGATAGCAAAACAAAACTTAACAAAGGCATTACTATTCAACCGAGGTGTAGTAGTAGACCCGTGTGGCGAGTGCAACTATCCAACAAATGAAAAGTGCCTCGTCAATCTATGACAAATAAGTCAATCATTGACGCCAGTGGGCTGATTCTCTAAAGATCAGCGGGCGTAGTAGCATTTGGGTAGTATAATACATATAGTCGGCAGAAAAATTCCAGAAAAATTGATGGCCCTCTTGTTTAAATTTTCAATTTACTTTATTGTAAGGGTTTGTAAATTACCATTCAATCCATGTGTGGTAGTAGACCCGTGTGGCGAGTGCAACTATTCAACAAATGAAAAGTGACTCGTCAATCAATGACAAATAAGTCAATCATTGACGCCAGTGGGCTGAGTCTTAAAGATCAGCGGGCGTAGTAGCATTCGAGTAGCATAACATATATAGTCAGCAAGAAAATTACAGAAAAATAGATGGAAATAGATGGCGCTCTTGTTTCCATTTTTGATTTACTTTGTTGTAAGGTTTTGTAAATTACCCGGGAACAAATAACCCTATAAAACTCTGTGCAAATTCCTAAAATTACCTGGGACAATTTTATAATTCAATGGCAAATTACTTTATCGATTGATTATTAAATTACCCCAGTCTGTTTATTTCTTAACATGAATTATTAAACATAACAATATCAAAGTGCAGACTAAAATGAATTACATGACACAGATCAATTAAAAGACACAGATAAAGCAGCTGTAGTAATTAAATGATTTAAGCTAGTGCAGGCTCATTTATTTTTACAGCTCCCAACTCCATTGAAACTATGTTTGTTTTGCACCATATGTCCTTGAATACTTTTTCTTTACCATGCTGCTTTAATCTAAAATATTCGCAAGGAATATGATTCAGCAGCAATGAACGAAATATTGCCTTTATTGCTCTATTGTGATTGCCCATAGATGGATTTTTCGTCTGTGCACACCGATGTTTCCAAATGGCCCAAACACCTATGGTTAGTATTGTTATTAAAATAGTCCTTTCAGACTTTATGATATTTACACCGCTTGATCCAAACTCTCTAAACAAGACTACATGCGTGTCTAGAACAATGGGCTTCGCTCCAAATTTTGCCAAGATTTGGCTGATATAGTCCCAAAATTGTGACGATATTGGACATTCCGCAAATAAATGCTCGATTGTTTCCTCGTCTGTTTGACATAAGTAACACCTATCAGAAGTCGTAATATTACACTTGTATGTCAAGTGTCCCACCCATAGCCGTCGATGTAGTAATCGCCACAATAAATCACGAGCCATATTTGGTATGGATGGAGAATGTAAGATTTTCCATACATTTTTCCAACTGGATGGTTTATAGCTTGATTCATCCCATCTCCTAATTGCTATGGGAGGTGTTACTTGTTTTCGTCTCATAATATGGTACCATTCCTTGGATCTCATCTTGTATTTTAACATCTCATCATCAAGAACTAATGCGGGTTGTGGAGTCAAACTATTATTATTTACATTTGGTAGACGAAACCATTCAATTGGTACAGCATGTTTTATTTTATTTAGCAACCGCTGGACATCTATATGCCTCATATGTGTTTTTCTAGCTACGTCTTGCATTGAAATCCATCTACGTGTTTGAGGGTGTATCATATCCGATAAATGTTGAATGCCATATTTTGCAAAGGACGGTAGATAAAGTACTGCATTGTTATAACATATATTACTATTGCCCCACAATTGCTGTTCTAGTACTTCCTTCCAGCACGTAGGTGGAGGCATGTATCTGTCAAATATTTCTAACTCCTTAACTTGATCTTTAAACACATCTGGTATCATTTGGCTATTCGGAGGTGGCTTCTTTGAGGTAAAAACATGCTCCGCCAGAAATGGTTCTACAATTCTCCCCATGAGAGCTCGTGAAACACATGCCCACGTCTCATCTGATGTAATAAGATCATCCAAAAATTTTAACCTTAAAGAAACACATTTCACTTTAATATCAATTAAATCAAGTCCTCCTTCTAACTTAGCATTATTGAGAACACGATGGGAAACTAAATGATTCTTTTCTTCCCATATGAATGACAATATCAACTCATTAACCTCCTTTTCTACATGTTTTGGCATGTGTACAACAGATGCTGTATACCATAGCCCAGATAATGCCAAGTTGTTGACAACAAACACTCTACCAAAGATTGAAAGACGACGACGCTTCCAATTTGCTAATATTCTCTTAAGCTTAGATACTCGTTCATTCCAATTTTGTATTGTATTCGGTTTCCTGCCAAAATAGATGCCTAAAATCTTAATGGTATCATTAGACCAATTGATTTCAAGTGGCTGGTCATTCCGCTCTTTCCATGGCCCCAGAAATAATCCTTTGGATTTTCCTTTATTGATTTTCAAACCAGATGCATTTTGGAACTTTTCTAGTACGTGGTTTAAAATTGCAAAATCATTGTTTGAACTGGTAAACACAGTTGTGTCATCAGCATATTGTGACAGCTTAAGTGGTCTTTCTATGCCCCGAATACATATGCCTTGAAAGTTATTATTTTGCCTCAATGCTATGCCAAGTGATTCCATCACAATAACAAATAATAATGGCGATAGGGAACACCCCTGTCTAACCCCACGTTCTAAGACAATTTCTCTGGATAATTGATTGTTCACTAAATAGCTACTCTTGATATCCGTATATAAAATCTTTACCCATTTAATAAAGTTTGAGCCTAACCCAAACGATTGCAAAGAATTAAAAAGAAAATCCCATTCCACACGGTCAAATGCCTTTTCATTGTCCAAGGCAATCACAGCTGAAGGGATGCTATCCTTCTCAACCAATTGTATAAGGTCTCTTATTACCATGGTATTGGTTAGAATTGTCCTCCTGGGTACAGCACATGTCTGCTCTGTTCCAATGATTTCTCCTAAAACACTACCTAGTTTCAATGTTAGTGCTCTGGATATTATTTTGTAGTCTACACATAGTAGAGAAATTGGTCTGTAGTTCTGAATTAGACGTCTGTCATTTCCTTTATATATTAGCCTTACGTATGCCCTAGCCATAGTTGGTGGTAAATGGCCTTTCTCAAAAATTTCAGTGCCTAATTCTTCCATTATTGGACCTACAAGGTGCCAAAACGTTTGGTAAAATTCAACTGGAAGGCCATCACACCCCGGTGATTTTTCTAGTTTCATACCTTTAAGGGATTTAGTTAAATCTTCTAGTGTTAAGGGTTGATCACAAAATTCACTGCCTGTGTCTGACACCTTTTTGTCTATATTTGCTAACAAATCCAATTTTGCATCTTCATCAATTCCCCCTGACTTGTACAATGACTCATAGTAATTGCATACAATAGTACTCATTTCATTGTTGGTAAAGACGGTTGAACCATCCGGCATGTTTAATGAGCACATCACCTTATCTATTGCCCGTGCTTTTTCTAATGCGCAAAAATATCGGGTTGGCCTTTCCCCTTCTGCATGCATCTGGGCTCTTGCTCTAATTTTTGCACCCTCAAACTCATATTGTTCTATATCTCTTATTTTACTTTTAATTTTAACCAGTAATTCATAATAATTCTCTTCACCATTATTTACTTTAGCATTAATTTTCATCAGTGATCGATGAAGTGTTTTCTTGCGTTTGCGTATTTCCTGTGCTTTTCTAATAGCATACTTTCGGGAAACATACTTTAAATCCAGTTTAACATCCTCCCACCATTGCAATGTGCTCTTATATGATGCTTTCCTATTAATCCAATGTTGCCAACAACTCTCTATATTATTCTTATAAAATTCTTCTCCCAACAGTGTTGTGTTTAATTTCCAAAACCCGACCCCTTTTGTTACCCAGTCAGCATTGGCAAAGGTTACACAAACCATGTTATGATCGGAGAATGCAACTGGCTTAATATTAACATCTCTCCAGTACCCTGTTAACAAACTATTCACATAAATTCTGTCGATCCTTGAACCAACTTTACCATCTACCGAAAAACATGTAAGATCTTTACCATGAGGTTTTGATATTCTATAGGTGTCCACTAATTTTTCATTATCACATATTTCTTTTAAGAGTCTATGTGATGTATCAGTATAAGTTGAAGTTGCATTCCTGTCATTTTCTTTGTCTAAGACACAATTAAAGTCACCACCCATTACTAAGTTTTCAGTGATGTTATCTAGTGCTGTTTTAGACATCTCCTTAAAAAAATTACGACGTAGTTGATGAGATGTAGGTGCATATATACACAGCAACGTGATACGTGTTTGTTGTATATCTAGAGTGACTCTCACCCAGCGACCATTTGCACCTGATACTGAAGAGATAATATTTACATAGGCTGAACATCGAGGGAGTATAACAATTGCTACGCCTGCACTATTATCTTGAGATAACGAATAAAATATTCTGGATCCAGAAATCTTTTCTAAATTATCGTATAATTCTGACTTCTGAATTTTTGTTTCCTGTATCAAAGCAATGTCAATCTGCTCATTTTTAAGAGTCTCTAGTAAGTGACGTTGCTTTATGTCACTATTTAAGCCTCTACAATTGAGTGTGCAAATTAGCAT
>CM067368.1:12798859-12824359 GCA_034401795.1 Chaetoderma sp. LZ-2023a
GTGCATTCCAGTGCCGCTTTTCTGCATTTGCAATTTCTTCTGCATCCTTTTTGCAGCCACAGTGAATAAGTTTCATAGCAGCTCTTGGCAGCCTCGGGAAGTGTTGTCCAATGAAGTTCAAACTAGGCTGTTGTTGCCCAGCCTCAATCTGTCAGAGATGGGAGCACTGTTTGGGCAACCAATGACTGCCCCCAGCAAAACCCGCCTTGGCAGATTTCTCTCCTTATATGCTGCACACGAGCAGCAGGTGTCGGAGGTATTGCCTCCAGGGGTTTGCCTTTTTGGCAAACAGCTGATTCCGCGCCTTGTCGATGTTGGTACATGTGCTCGATCTGTCCTAGTGCAGAATTACAAACCTCTCTATAGTTTTTCTGCATTGTAGAATGTAGACCAATGTCACTTGGAATGTGTGAAACGCTCACTGAGTAGTTTTAGAAATGACTCTCATGCCATTTCCTGCAAATGATGAGACAGTATCACACCCAGTTAACACGTGGAACATCAGTAGTGCACGGGATCGTTCAGGACCGAGAGAGGTAGTGGTCTCATATGTTGCAATGTAACAGAGGCTCCTCCCAATTCCGAAAGCTACCCACATTTCATTGCCTTGGAGCATTTGAGCAACCATTACAGCAACCATGACCACATCAGTATCAACGGTACGGATTAGTATCTCTTTGTGGCCACACTTTACAGCGTCCGAGAATCCGTGTGTCTGCCTCTTCGTGGTTGCATGCTGAAATGGATGCCACATCCTGGCGCAGAGGATCTCTGAGAACCTCCTGATCTAGCGTTACAACTAGCTCCTTCCCTTCCTCATTGAAGGCATCATCAAGCTGCATGGAGAGGAAACTGAACAGTTCCATCTTGTTGGCATCCACTCGTATACAGTTCTGCCAGTTTCCTGGAATTGGCGTCGAATTCCCTTTCCACGCTTAGCTCTAGCAGTCCCTTTCGAGGTGTTGAATAAAATAGCGATCCCACACCAGATCCAGACATGTGGCATTACTATGTTGGGATGATAGTCACGCCACCCAGTGGGATGGCGACGATGCCACCCACCCCTGTAGCGAGAGTGGCCACAGCTGCCACACCAGCACTGGCTCCAATCGCACCCGCAGCAGTGGTTGTATGCGCGAGGACGTTGTAGGCTGTCTTATATCACCTACGCATTCTGCTGTACGTTTCTACCTCATGGACGAGATTCTGCCTGATGACATCAATCTGCTGGAGTCGCCAGCCATGGATGGTACCACCCTCGTCAGCAGTCAGGGAGGGGTATAGTGCTGGTTGCTTCCGCTACTCTAATTTTGCCATAGTATACATGGAGATTAAACCTGCACTCTGATTTTGCCATATTATACCTGGAGATTAAACCTGCATCACATGCAGAATCTGCTCATGAGTCATAGAAGGGTTCATTTTGGAGAGCCTGGTGAACCGTGCCAGCTATTTAGTGTCGAGACAGACGTCTCTTAGAAAGTGGTCAGCCAGCCCTATGTCGGGTGCCAGTAGCTTTCTGAGACATGACATCTGGAACTTCACCTTATGACCAAGATAGTAGGTCCACAGCTGGATGGCTTTTTTGGTCTTACATTTCTGCGCCATCTCCTCTTCCCACTGCATGACATCTGGCTCATCCTCGTCTGTGAAGACGCCTGGCTCATCGTCGTATGTGAAGACATCTGACTCATCATCATATGTGAAGACATCTGGCTCACCGTCGTCTGTCAAGACTCCTGCATCCCGCTTACTCTACTCCAGGAGGGCCTGCCAGCATTGGAAAACTTCACTGTTCCTTCGCCTCCTTGCCTGGCTGGCAGCCTGTTGATACCAGCTCTCCTGCTGTAGTCACTCTCCTTCTTGTTGACAGATCTGTTGCTGTGCGGGAATCTGTGTGTTTAAGGCCTTTCGGCAACCTTCTATCAGGTTCATCATCTCAGCAAAGTTCAGATATTCCTGGTGGGATATCCTGTTGGCATCAGGTCAAGGAGTAATAACAGTGTAAACTCTTAATGGGCGCCCGATATCCCATCCATGCTGGCATATATGTTAATGGATGGGCTGTCAAACAGGTGATTTACAAGTGTGTACAGGCTAGGACTGATAGCTTTCCATTGGTTGCTGGTGGCACCTGGGAGATACTCTATCACGTCCTGGCCGACTTCTACCAGTGAGCTGATGTGTGCACAGCCCAGAAGTTGATGTAGCACATCGGCGTGTGTGTATGTTGTTCCCCCCTGGGGCACCTCGAAGAGGACCCATTCTACATGGTACTGTACTACGAATCTCCCCTCTAAAGATGGTGAGATTATGTTCTCACAACTGGAGAGCAGCAGTCGGACAATCGGCATGGTTATATCTCCTGTTTAAACCCCTCCTATAGCGTGCTATTGAACCCATATTTGCTCACTCGACTGGTCTTGCTGACCTGGCAGATGTATACGCAGTTGATGCTGCCAAGGTAGAAGAGAGCGATGGCAAGTCATTCGCCCTACAGTACGATGCAAACTCAAAGGCATTCTCCCTCCACCCCATTGGTGGTGATGGGGAGGAGCTGCTCACAGACATCAAGGATGTGTTGAAGGAGCGCCTGGGTCGCAACATAGATGGCCACAGGATCGTGTTTCGGTAGGATTTCCTGAAGAGGAAGTACATGCTCGAGCCGTTGATTGAGGTCTCGAATACAGAGGTGGCAGATATCAACACCCTAAATGACGAGCTCGGCTTTCATCTGGTTAAACCCTATTCGAGCAATGCCCCACCGATGACACATGATGGTCTGCTATTGACCCTGGCAAACAACCTGCAGGTCATGTTTGAGAAGAATGAAGTGTGGTACCGCGCTTGACCTGGTTGTGGCTGGCAAACATGGTTGCCACTGTATAGGCCTCCCGCAGTCATTGACATAGAGGTTACTCCCCTCCCCACTGTTGTGAAAAGGGATGGGACAGTTCGAAAGCTCTACAATTGGGGATACTTATTACTAATCTACATATGTGAAGGTGTATCTCTGACGAGGGTGGGTCACCGGATCGGGGTTACAGGTGGTGTATCGTCCATTCGATGGACCGGAAGAAGATGTTAACCGCCAGGAGGGCATCCTATGGGTAAATGGTGTGTCACATGTCCCCAAAGCCAAGGGTGCTGTTAAAATGCTTCAGCGAGTCGGACTCACTATCCCGCAAACGACTCATATAGTCCTAGGGCTACGTTTCTTAGCTGATGGCAGAGTGAAGCAGCTAGCCCTTGCCCCTGAGGGGATGAAGATCACTATCGATCCAGATGGAACAGGGCTCGATCTGGCACAGATATTTCTCGAGGGGTTCACTCTGTTCAGTGTAACTCTTCATGTATAGCCATGATTCTCATCATACTGCTCGTCTTGGCGTCTACAGCAGTGGCACAGGCGCTGAGACTGCCATGATATTGGATGCCAATTGGGCCCCCTTCCGGGATGACCCCAGTACAATTCTTGGGTCGACCGCTTGCGGAGAAACATTTACGACCGCTTTCACCCACGTGAAGAGATCGCATCTGTCTGGCACTTCTATGGTGTGGAGAGGGTAGGACGTGGTTGTCTGCTGGAGACACCTGCTCAGCACCAGATTCTCTGCATAACATGTGAACATTCCAGAGTCTGCCGTGGTACAAATGCCAAGCACTTTAGCATCCTACCAGGTGAGCGTTGTCAAGGTATATGGAAGACACTATGGGTGGTCCCATCATGCCGATGCGACTCTGGCAGAGACTACGTGTTTGTCTGAGGCTACACGGTCCCATCTCCATTTAGCGGCATACACCAACCACGATCACCTGTCTCAAATTCCTAGGTGGGCCACAGATCGCCGAATGGCTGCCAATTGAGCGCGGTGGTATCATTTGGACTAGTAGTAGGGTCGGAATTAAAATGATACTACCTCCCTCAACTGGCAGCCGTTCGGCGATCCGTGGTGGCCCCACTGCCCTCTCAATTCCTGGGGCATCGCTCCCATCTCCATGTAGAGGCATACACCAACCACATGTCTCAAAAACCCTATGCCCCAGGGATTGAGAGCGTGGTGGGGGCTACGGATCGCCGAACGGCTGCCAGTTGGGCGAGGTGGTATCATTTTAATTCCGACCCTACTACTCCAGCTTGAACTTGAGCGTCAGGCTCCTAATCTCATGGATATGTCCCAAGATAGCAAAGTCGATGTTTTTCCCAGCTGTTAGGCAATCCATCCGTGGATCTGTGTGAGGTGAGGTCGTTGGTTCAAGTACCCCGCCTGGATGTTGTGCATACTGGTTCTTGCTTAAGGTATTTCTATAGTGTTTCTGTGGTAACGATTACTGTGGAGGTGGCGTTGGCTGTGGCTCTGCTGACGGGAGCTTCAGTGGCAGTGACTGTTGGTGATGAGGGAGGCGAATCTCTCCAGTGCACGCAGTCAAAAAGGCATCCCGAAGCCGATGAGTGGGTCCTTACGAGAAGAAGGATCTGTTCGGGTTAAACTTGTAGAGAACGGGAGATGCATGCAGATGCGGTGTGTGCAAGACTCGCAGGAAGGGCCACAGGTGCTCTCTTTACCGCAGGTGGATTTCGATCTTTCCTGCTTGTGTTTTAGCCATGGGCTTTTCAAGCATCTCTTTCGGGCGCTAGCATGTCGAGGAGGGGACAGGAGCAAGAGAGAAGATGTGGGGGGGGGGGTGGCGGGCGGTCTATTACTTAACGTTTAAGTTTTCTAAGGACCTGTGTGCAGTATTTTAGTCACCAGCTCAAAGTATTGCAGATGATGGCGATAGGAGCAATTCACATCCTAATTGTCAGATGACCCTATCTGAAATAACGTTGCTCTGGAGGCGGGTGGGTCTGTGACGTGGCGAAGGAAATGGCTGTCTCTCAGGGCAAGGATCCTAAGTGGGAGGAGCATGAGGAGCGGGGGTAGTGGGAGGAGCGGGGGTAGTGGTGGGGGGAGAGGGGGGGGGGTTGGCCAGGAGGAGCGGGAGAAGAGACAGTGGCTTATATTGGTATATACAGTGACATATATACCGATGAAACAACAGCGACTGTTAGCAACATACCGACTGCCCAGATAGATAGTCTCTTCTCCCGCTCCTCCCGGCGAGATATATATATATATATATATATATATATATATACATATATATGTGCGTGTGTGTGTGTGTGTGTGCGCGCGTGCGTGCGTACGTACGTGCGTGCGTGCGTGCGTGCGTGCGTGCGTGCGTGCGTGCGTGCGTGCGTGCGTGAGTGCGTGTGTGTGTGTGTGTGTGTGTGTGTGTGTGTGTGTGTGTGTGTGTGTGTGTGTGTGTGGGTGGGTGTGTGTGTGTGTGGGTTGGTTAGGTGTGAGAGTCATTTGATGCTAGAAGTTAACTATTTCCTAAAGGTCCGCTTGAAGTGGAATAGGAGAGGAATTCTACTTTAGTGTCCTGGGGGGGGGGGGGGGTGGCTTTCTTTTAGTTGCTGCCACTTAGTTGATCTGATGTTCCCAGCAGTCGTCCAGAGAGAGGCCTTCTGTGAATGCCTAACTCTAACAGTTTAGAGGGGATCCCACGGGAAGTGGTGTTTTGGCTATCTGGAATGTTTTGCGGGTTAAGGCCTTAGGCTGCCACAGAAGGACGCGATTGATTAGGTTATGAGATACCCTCTTCCCTCGCAGGGTCATGCGAATCTTTGCCTCAGAGTCTAGACTGACTTGAGCAACGTAAAAGGAGCTTGACACTGTCCATGGGGCAGTGCTTCCGAGTTGCAGACGCACAAACAGGCCCATGTAAAGAGGAAAGCATTTAGTGGAACCTCCGCTGTGTCTGGGCACTAAGAAGATGCGACAGACTTGGAAAATGTTATGGTGCAGCAGTTATCTGGTTTGGTCGCAAGAACCGGCTGCAGCAGCATTATGTCTATCAGCATCATCAGCATCAGCATTATGTCTATCATCATCATTGATGCCTCAGGATTTGAGAGGGCCTTGGGAGTTGAGGGCGGACTGCATCAGATCCTCTGTGTCACATGCGAACATGCCAGAGTCTGTCGTGAAGATGGTAGACACTTTAGTCTACCAAGTGAGCATAGTCGGGGCACCTGGAAAAATGTATGGCTAATCCCCTCACACCAATGTGACACCGTTAGTGACAACATGTTTGTTTGATGTGGGAATAGATAACACTTTATTGATGTTATTGTGTGTGTTGTGTGTTGTTGTTTGCTTGTTGCTGTTGTTGTTGTGGTTGTTGTTGCTTGTTGTTGTTGTTTTATTGCGGTTTGTTGCTGGTTGTTGTTGTTGTTGTTGTTGTTGTTGTTGTTGTTGTCGTTGTTGTGCACAGAGTATGAGGCGTCTTGAGATTGTGCACTGAGTATGATGCGGTCACCCGACTTAGTTTTACCTAGGTATGCAACGCACTAGAACAAGAAAATCGGAACATGCTAGTTATTGGACTGTTGACGGATAATACACGAACGCCAACGACGTTAACGTTATTTCCTATAGCTCAACAATTACTAAGACTGTGTATCGAGGTCGAAAACATGGCGGGTATTACCAAGAATAGATGATCACATCATTCACAGACATCGGCTACAGCAAATACACTGTAGGAAAACAGTATAAAGTATATCAGATCAGCTATGGAAGTACCTAGCCTCTTCAAGATTGAGATGGAAGACCTAATGAACACTGTCATAAAATATGCCATAGCGGGTGACGTATCCCGTAACATTCTGCAACGTAATAATTTTAGTTAAGATGCGTTTTTTATGAATTTTATTTCGGAACGTATTACTGGGGATACACATAAATGGCATAGAATGATAAAACTAAAGTTGAAGGCATGATGCAGGCAATGTAGTTCACGTGAATGCGCGCGATACAATCGTTGCAATAAAGAAGAAACGTTCTCCCGTTGCCAGTCTTGCTATTGTAGCGTGTTGTAGGTCAGCTATAGAGATTCAATAAGCAGTTGGCGATATTCATTTTAAGGTGTGCCACTGGGCTCATTATTTGCTCATAATCAAAACAAGAAACGTCTTATGAGTTTACTTGAAAAGCCGGCTGTGGAGTCGTCAGCTCTGGAAGATGACGTTGGACCAATAGCGGGAGATGATAGAAATGGCAGGAAGTCTGGAAAGTGATACCCTGGAACCGCAGAATGAAATGTGTAAGTGTAGACGTTATTCAGGATAAAATGTGTAAGTGTAGACGTTATTCAGGATAAAATGTGTAAGTGTAGACATTATTCAGGATGAAATGTATAAGTGTAGACATTATTTAGGATGAAATGTGTAAGTTTATTAGCTAATGTCTTACCTGCTCTACGTAACGGCCGATAACGATGAATGAAGACAAGCTATTTAGACGTTCTTATAAGCGAGCTCCTGATAACCCGCTCTGGTCTGCTCTCATGCTCTAAGGTAACGGAGTCTGAGTAGACCGTTTGTTATATGCTCCATTTCAATCAATTATTAAATCCTAGCGTTTAATAATCTGTCTATATATTACTAACTTGACAATTTTAACACGAGGGCCTTACATGATACTATATGTTTACTGTAATATAATATTTCTATAGATTACTTTTATGATTTTCAGCCTGCCTCTTATTTCACTCTAATGAAGAGAAACAATTCTGAACCAGTGGCAGCGCCGGTAATGTTTGATAGAGGGCAAGATAAGGATAAGTGTATTCCATAGGAGGCAAGGCCGAGTGGCGGCCTCCCAAAAGGCGGAGGAGGGTGGGGTCGTCCAATGGGACAATTTACAAATTAGATGCTCTGAGAAGCCATTAGTACTATGAGAAATAAACAACATTCTTATTTCGCTTTTGTAAATAAAATAACTATGTGAAATATCTTCATACAAGTTCTTCTGTGTGCAAGTGTATGGGGCTGGAGGCAAAGCATTCATTGGGGAGGGAAATTTGCCCCTTGCCGGACCCCGATCCATATGGCGCCATCACTGTTCTGAGCATCGTGATATCACTTTATCAAATTTCTCTACTTTTCAGAAGTAAGTTAGCATGTTCCCACCGCAAATTAAATTAAAACGTGCTGCTTAATATTTGGACTTAATTTGTTTGGAAATCTTCTAATCAAATTGAGTCATAAATATTCATCAGAACGTTTCATATATTGTCTTCAGAATTGTACTAACTAGCATGTTTATGTTTTTGCTATGAAAAGATGTTAACTTATTTATAAGCTGTGCTCTATTACAGATAATACACAACTCACCCTTACCCCCGACATCCACCACACATAACTAACTCACCTGAAGATAATTGAAAAGCTAATGCATATTACACATACCCAACACCCAGACCCCCACACCAGTACTCTGTAATAGTCCACACCCGAACTTCTCATGTAGCTTTTTCAACACTGTAATGGCTAAATTTTATCAAGAAAAAATCGAAGTATTTGCTTATAGATCCATCTTTGGGCCAGTCATTTTGGTGTTAAAATCTTTTTTAATAGTTTTCACTTGCCCTGGAAATTAACATTTCTCACGACCATTGTAGAGCTAGATTTCGCTGGCTTCGCCATGATAGGGTTAAATCTAATATGCTATGTTGTTGACTGCAATAGTAAAGTTTGATGTGTAAATAGCTATTCTCTTCTTTCCGGAGGTGACAAAATTGCGTGTCAATATAAATGTTTAACACTTTTAATGACGAGTTTTGGTCAAGATAATCTAAATATTGGCTTCATTATTGCTCATTTGCATTCCAAGAGAAGACTATTTTAGGTTTAGTATTTAACAAACATTATGTTGGATATTTTGAAACTAATGTGACTGGGTGCAGTTGCGACAATATGCAGCAACAGCACCCAGTCAAATTACTTTCAAAATATTCAACAGCAGCTTACCTGTATCCTTACCATGGAATTGGGAATCAACCATGAATCTCCGCACCCACTAATACATTGAGTCCAAGAGACTGCAATATTCCACTGCGTATTGCCATTTTTAATTTTAATAAACTGCTAACCACGGGCCACCAACTGAACTTAAATCACAATCCCTGGCTCGTTTGACCTTGTAGGAAAACTGTGTCTACATACCCGCATATACACAAATATCGTGAAGCATGCCATAATTTACTAACCTCGTCAATCACATAAATGTGTCATAGTGCCTTCAGAAAATTGCTTATGCTATGAAGAGGTTATCGCATCTGTTGTGTAAAATTGGTCATGAATAAGCATACGTAATTACACATGTTTCTACCTATGGCCCACCCAATTCTAGCTACGGTCCATCCGCGCTTTGCCAGTGTTGGGGTCGATCTAGCATTGAATTCCCAGCATCCCAATATCAAGGTAGATTATACAGGTACACTGCTGGATATCTTGAAACTAAATTGACTGGGTGATATTTCTGCTCTGGCTGGGCGTTCGCAGTTCCGCGCCTGTCTCCGTCCTAGGGGACCAGGTGTCCGGTCATCGCACAAGCTACCCCCCCCCCCCTTCAAGTCCCTCGAGATCCGGGCTGGGGAGTCAGTCGAGCATGGTCGGTCCGCAGGGGCGGAGGCTGTCCACACTCGTGAGTCTCCAGGGGTGACTCTTGGGTATCTGTCCTGGTTGCAGGGCTTTGGACGCCGTCCCCTGGATGCGAGGTTGGGGCTCCCCAACAATCTTTTGCTGACCAGAGCGGCCAGCCGTCTCCTTGGAGACGTGTAGGACCGGCCAGGCATTTCCGACATAGCAGTGTGCCTGAACTAGACGTAGTCAGAAGGCTGGGCTTTCCTCGGCGACTGGGATGCCGGTCTTATCCCTGCTGTCTATGGGCGGGAGTTTGGAGCTTGGAGTGGCCATTTCCATCCGCGTCGGTGTATCATCTACCTCTGTCTCTTGTCGACTTCCTTGTCAGTCCGAGCAGAGGAGGGTTGCGCTGATGTGTACGTTCGTTCTGGCAGAAGCGGTCTATGATGCGACAGTGACCTCTAGTTGTGGCGGTTGTAGAGGGGGCTATTGGTTCCTGTTGTGGCGCGTTCTGCGATTGTAGTCTCTGTGGTGGTGGTGGTTCCTGTGGTGGTGGTGGTGGTGGTGGTGGTCGTGGTAGTGTTGGCAGTGGACTCATGACGGGTCCTCTGATGTGGTGGCTTTGGCAGCGACACGGGAGGCGAATCTCCCCGCTGCGCTTGGTCGAAAAGGCCGACGAGTAGTAGATCCTTCTGAGAAGAGGGATCCGGTCAGATTAATATTGTAGGGAACAGGAGGTACATGTGGACGTGGTGCGTGCAAGATCAGAGGAAACCGCCGCAGGTGGCTCTCTTTACCGCAGGTGACTTTCGATCTTTCCTGCCTGCGTTCAAGCCAAGCTCTTCTTAAGCATCTCTCTCTCGCTCTCTCTCTCTCTCTCTCTCACTCTCTCTATCTCTCTCTCTCTCTCTCTCTCTCTCTCTCTCTCTCTCTATCTCTATCTCTCTCTCTCTCTCATCCTCCTCCTCTGCCTCCCCCTCCCCCTTCCCTCCCTCCCCCTCTCCCCCCTCTCCCACTACCCCCTCCCACTCCCTAGCTCCCTCTCTCTCTCACTCTCTATCCTTCGCTCCCTCCCTCTCCATCTCCTACTCCTCTCTCTTTCTCCCTCCCTCCCTCCCTCCCTCTCTCTCTCTCTCTCCTCTCCCCCTCCCTCCCTCCCCCTCCCACCCTCCCTCCCTCCCTCCCTCCATCCCTCTCCCTCTCTCTCTCCCCCTCCCCCCTCCCTCTCCCTCTCTCTCTCTCTCTCTCTCTCTCTCTCTCTCTCTCTCTCTCTCTCTCTCTCTCTCTCTCTCTCTCTGGTGCTAGTGCTAGTGTGTTGAGGAGATCCAAGTCAGAGACTATATTAGAGCAGCGGACCAAGTACTGTCGACTGAGGTCGTTGGCGAGGCATCAGCGCGAAAAACAAGATGGGTTCCCGGTATCTTATATGATGATTGATTGGTTTGGTTGGCATATAGTTCGGATCCATGTTATACAGGTCCCATTCACGCCAAGACAATGCATAAATGAAAGCTGTATGTGGCTCTGAGAAGGGTCATTTTAGCCCTGAAAAAGGATGGATGCTGACTCGACTGGCGACACCCTGGGTTGTGACCAATCGTGACAGATGTTAAAAGGTATCTTAGTGGCGCTGGAAAGGGCCACTAACAGGTTGCATAGCCCTGAAAAGGGTTGTTGGTTTGAGTACCTGCTTTGTGTGTGTTTGTTTGTCATTCTTTGCGGTTTGTTTTCTCGTCAATGGCAACACCTTGATGGTGACAAATGGTAAAATGCAGCCTTTGGTAGCTGCCGCCTGTGGTGACTTCTGTCAATGGCCCAGAAAGCTTGACAGGAGGTATGGACCATCTCCACTGCTCATAGCATAACAGGCCGACTTCGTCTGGATAATCTGGGCGAGCGCGCCCAGTACGTCACGCTGTTAGCTCACTCCTGCAGCCAAGCCAGAGGTTATGCACACACTGGAAGGTGAAGATATATTGCGATGCACCACATCCCTGGGATGACAGACTCCAAAACAGGGCTCATTGTCAGCTGACCAGATTGGGCAGCAGTTGTGTAGAGTAGACCTGAAGAACGGGAATGACTCCTAAGAGACGACGAGGTAGCACATCCGACTACAGCTGGACTTCACGTCAAACTGTTAGCTCGCCACTGTAGTGGACCAGGGGTTATTGACCGCGGACAGAGTGGCTATACAGATGGGCATCACATGCCCAGGACGATAGACATTTGCAGAAAACCGCTCACCTTTCAGCACCCCAACTGCGCAGTGGCTGTGTCACTAGTATAGCTGTAGACAGGGCATGCTGTCCGAAGAGACGACGAGGTAGTGTGTCCGACTTTGCCCAGACTGTGTGGCAAGCTGTTGGCTCACCGGCAGCACCACGCTACTCCGACGCCACGATAACTTAACGTGTGATCTATGGGATCTGCACGCAGTCCTGCACCGCTCCCGCCCGTGCACCACGACGAGGTGATTTGTACGACTTTTCACGAGCGGTATCTTATGTCCTTTTTGTTGTAGTAGGAATTCTGATGGCGTATATCGTGTCCCTGTCTAGCAGGTCCCATTCACGCCATGTCGCTGCATCTCATTATCTTTTTTTACCAATGGTCGGTTTCTTTACGCTATCGCCAACCAATTGCTGGTCGTCTGTGCAGACGCGCGAGCCCCAGCGTCGTCCCGCACGAGTCAGGTGTTCAATGGCGGGTTTGTGCTCATCGCTATCTTTTTTTCCCAGGTGTACACAGGAATATATTAATTCAGGGGTTACTTTCTTCTTGAATAGACTTGCGGTTGTCGTCTTGAGGAAGCGGAACCTTCACGCTATCCAATCATACCAAACACTCGTTTTGTGATCATTGCCATTATTTCGAGGAAGAATTTGTGCAAAGATCATATATACAACCTAAAAGTGTCCACTCAGTCACCGGTATCACGGGAACGTGTCCTACGCTATGAAAGAAAACCTGTCCATTACTGGGTACTCCCAGTGGCCCGACGCATGCGCAAGCAGGCAACTCGTGTCTTAACCTGCATCTCCACTGGACGCGAGCGGGATATCTATGGTTAGTGTTCTTCGTGCGGGCCATTTTCTCGGTCCGAGAACCTTGACTGGGAGCTGAGATTCGAAGCGGGTAGCTAGAACGGCACGATACTCGTTCTCTTCCTCAGGAACTAACGTCACTTCCAACACACGATGATGATGCCGGAGCGAGTAGCGGTGTAGAGGTACTGGCACGTCACACAAAAGGCTGACTGAAAGAGATGATCCTTATTAATATGAAGGGTGTGGTCGGATTTCCTAGTGAAAGTTCGGGTGCATGGCTCTCCGCTAGTCAACAATGAGTTACACGGGAACCGCTTCGGAACTGGCACTGATTCTTCTTCTTCGGAATCCGACAATGCAAGGTCTTCAAGAAGTGACATCTCGTTCCCGCATGGTGGTTAGTTGTGGGAACTTTATTCAAAACCTAATTCCCTATCTCTTCATTGTTTATAACTTTCCCGGCCAAATATAATAACAAAATAATAAGAAGAAAAACAGCAGAATTTAGTCTGCGACACGGATGAAGCCTAATGCTATGTTCTTCCCTAGTGTCGAGTTTTGACGGGAAGACAACGTTTCAGAGCGCGCTTCCTCCTTTTATACTATTTGATGACGTCACAGGCGGCAGATCACCACACCTACAATGTTTTACAGGTGATTCGGTCATTCTTATGTGAATATTTCCTTGCTCTTTGCCTGGACGTCTTAGATAGGATGGCGCTTATAGTGTACCGAGCTGGTACTCTGTAATTGTTATTGATTGTCTGTTCCCGTTAAATCTGGCATTAATCAAGACCAGAGTTCGACGGGCTTTCCAAATCTGTACACCATTTCAAAATTGGTTGAGAAATGGCTGAGTTATCCAGGAAAACTCTTCTTGATTATCTTCAAAATATTGCCCTGACGTCATAACCACGTCGACATAAAGCTTCTAGAATGTTCTAGAACGTTCGACGACGCTATTATTAGCTGTGTGCTGATTGGCTGTTGCCCGACCGATGATTGGATGAAGACTGCGCCTGTGACGTCATGGAGAGTATAACAGGAGAAGCGATCCAGTGATCGAGAGCATCCTCGTCCAGGGGACGAACAGGTTGGACCTGTACTAGCTGCGATCAACAGATATTACGCATATGACTTCAGTTTCCATCGCGTTTCCGTAGCTACCAGTAGCCAACCCACCGCACTAAAACAATTTTTGTAACTACCCATCTGCGGGAGTAATTTGGAACTTTTGATAATCGTTCACGAATACTACATCTACATTCGGAACACAAACTTGCGGTCAGGCCTTTGCGGCCTGAATATGTGAGTCTACAGATGTAGAGGCAGGATGTTCTTTGGGGGATGACTCGCCGGATCTGCCGGCCACGCCTAAAAGTGGTATTTCAAACGACGCCGCACCAATCGTGTAGGTTCTTTCAACCTTCGACCTCAGCAAGTAAACTCTGCCCGGTGCATCTTCAGAGCTGGTTGACGTACCCAGCACCGTGAAGCTGTGTTTTGTATCTTCATTTGCCTCTAGCAACCCCTGCTAGTGATCGGGTTGTTTAAACCTTCCATCCATGCCATCGGTGTATGGGAACTTTCTTCACCACGTAGTACTATCGTATTTTTACTGACTGCTCGTTAGGCATTCTATTAGGTCTACAGCACTAAGTGATGCACTCCCACCATGAACGTTCTTACGGAACTCTTATTTGCAGAAAACAGCTTACAGGAACCAACCTACAGGAACCAGCCTGTTGGAACTTTCCAGCTTCCGGAGAGCGCATCATCTCACGTCGACTACGGATTGACGTGTCAATTTCAGTGACACGGTAGCCTAACTTGGGAATGACTGCCAAGTATTCAAGTAACTACACTTCACCGTTTAATTATTTCTCTATAGTTTTGTTAATTATTTCGTATCTGTACTAACGGTTCCGATGACTAAAAGGAATCATGATGATCTTAGGACCAATAGTTATAATTTCTGTATTTGTTAAATGGTTATTTTCATTTTCCTCAATGTGTTGCTAACCGCACTATAGTAGGTTCGTTAACCTGTATTACTAAATATATCTTAATCATTGCCACCGTATTGTCTGTTCTGGTTAGATTATGTATCCGTTAAACTGTTTTGCTTAAGTTACAGAAAATATAGGAATGCAGTGCACGTAGGAAACACTATACAGCAACATTTATATATGCAGCATTTTCTCCCGCCACCAACAATTTTTCACTAAGGTTGCTGTCTGTGCTATAACTCTGTTTAGCCCGGCATGCTACCGACTAAACCTTTTCTATTCAGCTCGATAGGATCGGTTTAAAATGATTGGAGACAATTTCCTCATTACATACTATGTAATATACTCTTCTCTTCCGGCAGTGCAATAATCTAGCCCCGCACTCTGGTACGACTCAAAACTCCAAGATTGTGTCTCTCTTCATATTCCTCTTAGCCTTGTGGCTTCTTAATTGTTTGGATGTCCCTATCCACACCATGGGCTGATCCAACTCTGGGAAACTATTGGGGTTTCCGAGCGGTGATGACTAGGGTGCGGTATCACATACACATTCCCGTGTATCTTCGGATACTTAGTAGATATTACTTTAAGCCAGTGTAGGAAAGCACTGCAAAAACACATGTATTAATTATTATTTTATGACAACCCTCCCGCACCGCAGTGCAAAACTGGCAACTTGTATATAAACCTAATGACAGGTTAACCGGTTAGTTGCATAGGACCCGGTGACGGGCGAGATACGTATTCTCAACGAATTCTGTTAAGGTGTCTGGGCAGGATATTCGTGATCTGCCGTGCCCTTACGGGAAGGACATTTACGGTGGGCATTCGTCTCTCTTACCCCAACCATAACGATAGGAGATATGGCCTAATAATGCTTCCGTGAAATGTAAACCATGTCCTGTAATGTTTCATGTGGTTGCGAAGCGGAATGTCCGGATTCTCACCCAGTTCCGAGATCCCGCTAAGTAACATGTATGAGCGCTGTCTACAGTATTGATGTCCTCGGCCATCTGTTCTCCATGACAGCGTGTCTAATAGCTATGTAGATATCGGCCAGTTGCGGCTTAAACAAATTCTTGTTTTGAAAACAACTAAAAGGAATTA
The DNA here is from genome assembly GCA_034401795.1 of Chaetoderma sp. LZ-2023a. Classification (NCBI taxonomy): domain Eukaryota; kingdom Metazoa; phylum Mollusca; class Caudofoveata; order Chaetodermatida; family Chaetodermatidae; genus Chaetoderma; species Chaetoderma sp. LZ-2023a. The sequence continues at coordinate 12,814,501 of CM067368.1, forward strand.
AGCAAAGCAGAAGGCCCACAGAAATAAAATGGCAACTACTAATTCAGCATATTAGTAATCACATAAGACGGTAACGAAGGAATGCATCAGGAATTTTCCGTTCCGTCTTCACGTAAAACAGTACGCACCACTATAGACATAATCTCAATAGGTATGGTCTTTTCTTTCTACATCATTTTTGTTTGACATATTAGAGTGGGCCCATTTTTGCCTACCATTCTTCTCCCGCTTTAAGCCATGGCGACACCTTCCCGAGACGGAGGCCGCATGAGGCACTTGCCTCTCACAAGGATTCAGCGACGACGGTCCATGCCAGGATAATACTCCTCACCCAAACTAGCACTAGGAGTAGTGCCCGCGTGAGGCGCATCACTTTTTCGTCTGAGATAGCCTTCTTCCTTTCAGCTTTAAGGTATAATAACTTATATTAAGCTAAAGAGCTATGTCTCGTGTATGGGAGCCTCCCTTGCGGGGATACCTCTGCGGACCTACGTTTAAAAGTTCATCTACCTGCCTCTATGTCTTGTATTTTCGTATGCTCTTATTGTAGTTTTATCTAGCATATTTTTCAATTAGTTAGGTAAACTCATTGTATAGACTTATATTTTTAGGTCACCAAATCAAATCTTGTAAGTCCATAGATCACGAAATTGCTATGGACAGGCATACTGGTGACACAAACTCTTGGGATGAGACCGTTGTGTTTAATGTTCGCGACAATGGTGGCATGGCCCCACCAGAACGATTGAGTTCCACCGGCCTTAGGAGCCGGTTTTTGTTTCCCACAGGGCAGTCGCGTTCAAGGTCCGTCACCCCGAGACCGGATGCTAACCAGCGTCATCACTCGTCGTGCACTTACGGCGCGGCGAGTCGACATGAGACATCGGAAAGTCCTGACACTACCCGGCGAGCTAGAGTAGCACTGCGTGGAGTCTGAGTAAGTTGCTAGAACAAAGTCTGTAATACCTTGCCATTCCTAGAAAGTGCGTAAGCTCTTTCTTAATGATAGGAGCAGCATAATTAACACATTTATAAACATAATCAACAGTGAACACAACATTAGCTGCTATTGGCTTAACGTTTGTTTACTTGACGCACTTCGCGACCTAAATAAGTCACTGTGGCATGGGCAAAATTGTTCTTTGCAAGATTCATTTTCAAACCAGCTTCCACTTTTCTGGCAAGAACTCACGTATCGTATGTGAATTCCCATGCCATGTTTTATTGAAAATAATAACAGCATCTATGTATTCATAAAAAGGTGTTAATGTCAGAGATTATGCCATAAGTCGCAGGAAAGTGGCACGGACCGTGGTCTTTCAGCAAATCAACCTTGCTTACAAACGTTGGTTCTTGATATGATCAATGCAATCATGCATTCAACATATCAGATAACCGCCAGACATGGTGACGTCATAGACTTTTCAATACCCTGCTACAAACCGAGAACTAGCAGCAGATTTTGGTGTGGATATACGAGGAAATGGTTTGCTTGGTTAAATAATTTGATTTCACGCACATGTCAATCCAATTCTGCATTGTTTCCATTTTCAAACACGGCTGCCAATTGAATCAGCCTTACGTTATCTAACTCAAAATATCGTGATCAAGGACCACATCTCATTCAAGAATATCATAAAAGAAACTCCCCAACTCATCCATCAAGAATATCAGATCATCTCTGTACCGGTACATGTGTACGTGTGTGCCTGCGCGCGCGTGCGTGCGTGCGCATGTGCGTGCGTGCGTACGCGTGTGCGTACGTGCGTGCAGTTGCGCGTGTGGTGTATTTCAATGCAATGGAAAAATAATATGCAGACCTATTAAGGTTGGTTGCTTGTGAACAGTGAATAGATCCGATATGTTGTCAGTCAAATATATGACGTCATCATAAAGTCACATATTGGGCAACATCACAATATACAAATGCGTGCTGAATGACATATCTAGTTCTGCCTGGAACATTGAATAGTCCGTCAAGTGTAGGCCAGCGACTTGTAGGTCTTTACTACTACCGGGTTGAAAATGGATGATGAGAAGCTCATGAATGAAATTCAGAAGTGCAAAATCTTGTGTGACTGTGGGCTTCGTCATTATAAAGAAACAGCCGCTCCCAGTCAAATTATTGTGAAAATAGCAAACATAGCAATTACTATGGTATGAACTTTTCTTTGGTAAATTTGTCTTTCGCGCTCAAACGGTTAGTTGTCTCCTCATCCAACATGCACACCGCCAACATATGGGAGGATTGAGAGACATATGTGTTCTTTAGATTTCAAAGTTCAATGGAAAAATGAATGATGATGTATGCATACATACACATACTTATGCACCAATACAATCACACATGCATGAATACGCATACATTCTCAGGCCTGGATATACTCATGCACAATGCGGGAGGTTCCCTTACTTATACACGCACGCACATGCACACACGCGCGCGCACGGACGCACACGTGCACACAAACAGGCGGTGCAGACCCTAAAAAGTGTATACCTACACAAATATAAACCGCAGCATATACATGGCATGAGGATATTTTTGTTTGCCGATGAATATTCTATGCTAAATCTTTCCTATAATGTTTGTAATTACAGTGATTATATGGATATTATATATATTCCCGAACATTGGTTTGTGTAAACAACAACAACAACAACAACAACAACAACAACTCTACGTCAACAATATCATGAAGTTAACCTTTAGCTATACGTCAGGCCTGAACCACATCATCTTGCCATCACATATAGCCACACACTTATTAACATTGCCTTGCGCTTGGACTCTATATTATCGAACAATGGCTTTCTTGTAATTCTACAACTACGCGCACCCGCGCCGCTCGCGTCCAGCGGAGATGCAGGTTAAGACACGAGTTGCCTGCTTGCGCATGCGCCGGGCCACTGGGAGTACCCAGTAATGGACAGGTTTTCTTTCATAGCGTAGGACACGTTCCCGTGATACCGGTGACTGAGTGGACACTTTTAGGTTGTATATATGATCTTTGCACAACTTCTTCCTCGAAATAATGGCAATGATCACAAAACGAGTGTTTGGTATGATTGGATATCGTGAAGGTTCTGCTTCCTCAAGACGACAACCGCAAGTCTATTCAAGAAGAAAGTAACCCCTGAATTAATATATTCCTGTGTACATCTGGGAAAAAAAGTTAGCGAGGAGCACAGCCCCGCCATTGAACGGCTGACTCGTGCGGGACGACGCTGGGGCTGGCGCGTCTGCGCAGACGACCACCAATTGGTTGGCGATAGCGTAAAGAAACCGACCATTAGTAAAAAAAGATGATCAGATGCAGCGACATGGCGTGAATGGGACCTGCTAGACAGGGACCCGATATACGCCATCAGAATTCCTACTACAACAAAAAAGACATAAGATACCGCTCGTGCAAAGTCGTACAAATTACCTCGTCGTGGTGCACGGGCGGGAGCAGTGCAGGACTGCGTGCAGATCCCGTAGATCACGCGTTAAGTTATCGTGGCGTCGGAGTAGCGTGGTGCTGCCGGTGAGCCAACAGCTTGCCACATAGTCTGGGTAAAGTCGGACACACTACCTCGTCGTCTCTTCGGAGAGCATGCCCTGTCTACAGCTATACTAGTGACACAGCCACTGCCCAGTTGGGGTGCTGAAAGGTGAGCGGTTTTCTGCAAATGTCTATCGTCTTGGGCATGTGATGCCCATCTGTATAGCCACTCTGCCAGCGGTCAATAACCCCTGGGTCCACTACAGTGGCGAGCTAACAGTTTGACGTGAAGTCCAGCTGTAGTCGGATGTGCTACCTCGTCGTCTCTTAGGAGTCATTCCCGTTCTTCAGGTCTACTCTACACAACTGCTGCCCAATCTGGTCAGCTGACAATGAGCGCTGTTTTGGAGTCTGTCATCCCAGGGATGTGGTGCATCGCAATATATCTTCACCTTCCAGTGTGTGCATAACCTCTGGCTTGGCTGCAGGAGTCAGCTAACAGCGTGACGTACTGGGCGCGCTCGCCCAGATTATCCACACGAAGTCGGCCTGTTATGCTATGAGCGGTGGAGATGGTCCATACCTCCTGTCAAGCTTTCTGGGCCATTGACAGACGTCACCACAGGCGGCAGCTACCAAAGGCTGCATTTTACCATTTGTCACCATCAAGGTGTTGCCATTGACGAGAAAACAAACCGCAAAGAATGACAAACACACACAAAGCAGGTACTCAAACCAACAACCCTTTTCAGGGCTATGCAACCTGTTAATGGCCCTTTTCAGCGCCACTGAGATACCTTTTAACATCTGTCACGATTGGTCACAACCCAGGGTATCGCCAGTCGAGTCAGCATCCATCCTTTTTCAGGGCTAAAATGACCCTTCTCAGAGCCACATACAGCTTTCATTTATGCATTGTCTTGGTGTGAATGGGACCTGTATAACAGGGATCCGAACTATATGCCAACCAAACCAATCAATCATCATATAAGATACCGAGAACCCATCTCGTTATTCGCGCTGATGCCTTGCCAACGACCTCAGTCGACAGTACTTGGTCCGCTGCTCTGATATAGTCTCTGACTTGGATCTCCTCAACACACTAGCACTAGCACCGGAGAGAGAGAGAGGGAGAGGGAGAGGGAGAGGGAGGGGGAGAGAGAGAGGCAGAGGGAGAGGGATGGGGGGAGGGAGGGAGGGAGGGTGGGAGGGGGAGGGAGGGAGGGGGAGAGGAGAGAGAGAGAGAGAGAGAGGGAGGGAGGGAGGGAGGGAGGGAGAGAGAGAGGAGTAGGAGAGGGAGAGGGAGGGAGCGAAGGATAGAGAGTGAGAGAGAGAGAGGGAGAGAGAGGGTGGGAGGGGGTAGTGGGAGAGGGGGAGAGGGGGAGGGAGGGAAGGGGGAGGGAGGGAGGCAGAGGAGGAGGATGAGAGAGAGAGAGAGAGAGAGAGAGAGAGAGAGAGAGAGTGAGAGAGAGAGAGAGAGAGAGAGAAAGAGAGAGAGAGAGAGAGAGCGAGAGAGAGATGCTTAAGAAGAGCTTGGCTTGAACGCAGGCAGGAAAGATCGAAAGTCACCTGCGGTAAAGAGAGCCACCTGCGGCCGTTTCCTCTCATCTTGCACGCACCACGTCCACATGTACCTCCTGTTCCCTACAGGATTAATCTGACCGGATCCCTCTTCTCAGAAAGATCTACTACTCGTCGGCCGTTTCGACCAAGCGCAGCGGGGAAATTCGCCCCCCGTGTCGCTGCCAAAGCCAGCACGTCAGAGGACCCGTCAGTGAGTCCACTGCCAACGCTACCACCACCACCACCACCACCACAGGAACCACCACCACCACAGAGACTACAATCGCAGAACGCGCCACAACAGGAACCAATAGCCCCCTCTACAACCGCCACAACTAGAGGTCACTGTCGCATCATAGACCGCTTCTGCCAGAACGAACGTACACATCAGCGCAACCCTCCTCTGCTCGACAAGAAGTCGACAAGAAACAGAGGTGGATGATACACCGACGCGGATGGAAATGGCCACTCCAAGCTCCAAACTCCCGCCCATAGACAGCAGGGATAAGACCGGCATTCCAGCCGCCGAGGAAAGCCCAGCCTTCTGACTACGTCTAGTTCAGGCACACTGCTATGTCGGAAATGCCTGGCCGGTCCTACACGTCTCCAAGGAGACGGCTGGCCGCTCTGGTCAGCAACAGATTGTTGGGGAGCCCCAACCTCGCATCCAGGGGACGGCATCGCAAGTCCTGCAACCAGGACAGATACCCAAGAGTCACCCCTGGAGACTCACGAGTGTGGACAGCCTCCGCCCCTGCGGACCGACCATGCTCGACTCACTCCCCAGCCCGGATCTCGAGGGACTTGAAGGGGGGGGGGATAGCTTGTGCGATGACCGGCCACCTGGTCCCCTAGGACGGAGACAGGCGCAGAACTGCGAACGCCCAGCCACAGCAGAAACATCACCCAGTCAATTTAGTTTCAAGATATCCAGCAGTGTACTTGTATAATCTACCTTGATATTGGGATGCTGGGAATTCAATCCTAGATCGATCCCAACACTGGCAAAGCGCGGATGGACCGTAGCTAGAATTGGGTGGGCCATAGGTAGAAACATGTGTAATTACGTATGCTTATTCATGACCAATTTTACACAACAGATGCGATAACCTCTTCATAGCATAAGCAATTTTCTGAAGGCACTATGACACATTTATGTGATTGACGAGGTTAGTAAAAAATGGCATGCTTCACGATATTTGTGTATATGCGGGTATGTAGACACAGTTTTCCTACAAGGTCAAACGAGCCAGGGATTGGGATTTAAGTTCAGTTGGTGGCCCGTGGTTAGCAGATGATTAAAATTCAAAATGGCAATACGCAGTGGAATATTGCAGTCTCTTGGACTCAATGTATTAGTGGGTGCGGAGATTCATGGTTGATTCCCAATTCCATGGTAAGGATACAGGTAAGCTGCTGTTGAATATTTTGAAAGTAATTTGACTGGGTGCTGTTGCTGCATATTGTCGCAACTGCACCCAGTCACATTAGTTTCAAAATATTCAACATAATGTTTGTTAAATACTAAACCTAAAATAGTCTTCTCTTGGAATGCAAATGAGCAATAATGAAGCCAATATTTAGATTATCTTGACCAAAACTCGTCATTAAAAGTGTTAAACATTTATATTGACACGCAATTTTGTCACCTCCGGAAAGAAGAGAATAGCTATTTACACATCAAACTTTACTATTGCAGTCAACAACATAGCATATTAGATTTAACCCTATCATGGCGAAGCCAGCGAAATCTAGCTCTACAATGGTCGTGAGAAATGTTAATTTCCAGGGCAAGTGAAAACTATTAAAAAAGATTTTAACACCAAAATGACTGGCCCAAAGATGGATCAATAAGCAAATTTTTCTTGATAAAATTTAGCCATTACAGTGTTGAAAACGCTACATGAGAAGTTCGGGTGTGGACTATTACAGAGTACTGGTGTGGGGGTCTGGGTGTTGGGTATTTGTAATATGCATTAGCTTTTCAATTATCTTCAGGTGAGTTAGTTATGTGTGGTGGATGTCGGGGGTAAGGGTGAGTTGTGTATTATCTGTAATAGAGCACAGCTTATAAATAAGTTAACATCTTTTCATAGCAAAAACATAAACATGCTAGTTAGTACAATTCTGAAGACAATATATGAAACGTTCTGATGAATATTTATGACTCAATTTGATTAGAAGATTTCCAAACAAATTAAGTCCAAATATTAAGCAGCACGTTTTAATTTAATTTGCGGTGGGAACATGCTAACTTACTTCTGAAAAGTAGAGAAATTTGATAAAGTGATATCACGATGCTCAGAACAGTGATGGCGCCATATGGATCGGGGTACGGCAAGGGGCAAATTTCCCTCCCCAATGAATGCTTTGCCTCCAGCCCCATACACTTGCACACAGAAGAACTTGTATGAAGATATTTCACATAGTTATTTTATTTACAAAAGCGAGATAAGAATGTTGTTTATTTCTCATAGTACTAATGGCTTCTCAGAGCATCTAATTTGTAAATTGTCCCATTGGACGACCCCACCCTCCTCCGCCTTTTGGGAGGCCGCCACTCGGCCTTGCCTCCTATGGAATACACTTATCCTTATCTTGCCCTCTATCAAAAATTACCGGCGCTGCCACTGGTTCAGAATTGTTTCTCTTCATTAGAGTGAAATAAGAGGCAGGCTGAAAATCATAAAATTAATCTCTAGAAATATTATATTACAGTAAACATATAGTATCATGTACGGCCCTCGTGTTAAAATTGACAATTTAGTAATATATAGACAAATTATTAAACGCTAGGATTTAATAATTGATTGAAATGGAGCATATAACAAACGGTCTACTCAGACTCCGTTACCGTAGAGCATGAGAGAAGACCAGAGCGGGCTATCAGGAGCTCGCTTATAAGAACGTCTAAATAGCTTGTCTTCATTCATCGTTATCGGCTGTTACGTAGAGCAGGTAAGACATTAGCTAATAAACTTACACATTTCATCCTAAATAATGTCTACACTTATACATTTCATCCTGAATAATGTCTACACTTACACATTTTATCCTGAATAACGTCTACACTTACACATTTTATCCTGAATAACGTCTACACTTACACATTTCATTCTGCGGTTCCAGGGTATCACTTTCCAGACTTCCTGCCATTTCCATCATCTCCCGCCAATGGTCCAACGTCATCTTCCAGAGCTGACGACTCCACAGCCGGCTTTTCAAGTAAACTCATAAGACGTTTGTTGTTTTGATTATGAGCAAATAATGAGCCCAGTGGCACACCGTAAAATGAATATCGCCAACTGCTTATTGAATCTCTATAGCTGACCTACAACACGCTACAATAGCAAGACTGGCAACGGTAGAACGTTTCTTCTTTATTGCAACGATTGTATCGCGCGCATTCACGTGAACTACATTGCCTGCATCATGCCTTCAACTTTAGTTTTATCATTCTATGCCATTTATGTGTATCCCCAGTAATACGTTCCGAAATAAAATTCATAAAAAATGCATCTTAACTACATTATTACGTTGCAGAATGTTACGGGCTACGTCACCAGCTATGGCATATTTTGTGACAGTGTTCATTAGTTCTTCCATCTCAATCTTGAAGAGGCTAAGTACTTCCATAGCCGATCTAATATGCTTTATACTGTTTTCCTACAGTGTATTTGCTGTACCCCATATCTGTGGATGATGTGATCATCTATTCTTGGTAATACCAGCCATGTTTTCAACCTCGATACACAGTCTTAGTAATTGTTGAGCTATAGGAAAGAACGTTAACGTCGTTGGCGTTCGTGTATTATCCCTCAACAGTCCAATAACTATCATGTTCCGATTTTCTTGTTCTAGTGCGTTGCATACCTAGGTAACACTAAGTCGGGTGACCGCATCATACTCATTGCACAATCTCAGGACGCCTCATACTCTGTGCACAACAACGACAACAACAACAACAACAACAACAACAACAACAACAACAATAACAACCAGCAACAAACCGCAACAAAACAACAACAAGCAACAACAACCACAACAACAACAGCAACAAGCAAACAACAACACACAACACACACAATAACATCAATAAAGTGTTATCTATTCCCACACCAAACAAACATGTTGTCACTATTGGTGTCATATTGGTGTGATGGGATTAGCCATACATTTTTCCAGGTGCCCCGACTATGCTCACTTGGTAGACTAAAGTGTCTACCATCTCCACGACAGACTCTGGCATGTTCGCATGTGACACAGAGGATCTGATGCAGTCCGCCCTCAACTCCCAAGGCCCTCTCAAATCCTGAGGCATCAATGATGATGATAGACATAATGCTGATGCTGATGATGATGATAGACATAATGCTGCTGCAGCCGGTTCTTGCGACCAAACCAGATAATTGCTGCACCATAACATTTTCCAAGTCTGTCGCATCTTCTTAGTGCCCAGACACAGCGGAAGTTCCACTAAATGCTTTCCTCTTTACATGGGCCTGTTTGTGCGTCTGCAACTCGGAAGGACTGCCCCATGGACAGTGTCAAGCTCCTTTTACGTTGCTCAAGTCAGTCTAGACACTGAGACCAAGATTCGCATGACCCTGCGAGGGAAGAGGGTATCTCATACCCTAATCGATCGCGTCCTTCTGTGGTAGCCTGAGGCCTTAACCCGCAAAACATTCCAGATAGCTAAAACACCACTTCCCGTGGGATCCCCTTTAAACTGTTAGAGTTAGGCATTCACAGAAGGCCTCTCTCTGGACGACTGCTGGGAACATCAGATCAACTAAGTGGCAGCAACT
>CM067368.1:12824859-12854859 GCA_034401795.1 Chaetoderma sp. LZ-2023a
TAACGATTACTGTGGAGGTGGCGTTTGGCAGTGGCTCTGCTGACGGGAGCTTCAGTGGCAGTGACTATTGGTGATGAGGGAGGCGAATCTCTCCAGTGCACGCAGTCAAAAAGGCATCCCGAAGCCGATGAGTGGGTCCTTACGAGAAGAAGGATCTGTTCGGTTAATCATGTAGGGAACGGGAGATGCATGCAGATGCGGTGTGTGCAAGACTGGCAGGAGGGCCACAGGTGCTCTCTTTACCGCAGGTGGATTTCGATCTTTCCTTCTTGTGTTTTAGCCATGGGCTTTTCAAGCATCTCTTTCGGGCGCTAGCATGTCGAGGAGGGGACAGGAGCAAGAGAAAAGATGTGGGGGCGGTCTATTACTTAACGTTTAAGTTTTCTAAAGACCTGTGTGCAGTATTTTAGTCACCAGCCCAAAGTATTGCAGATGATGGCGATAGGAGCAATTCACATCCTAATTGTCAGATGACCCTATCTGAAATAACGTTGCTCTGGAGGCGGGTGGGCCTGTGGGTGGCGAAGGAAATGGCTGTCTCTCAGGGCAAGGATCCTAAGTGGAGGAGCATGAGGAGCGGGGGTAGTGGGAGGAGCGGGGCTAGTGGTGGGGGGAGGGGGGGGGGGTTGGCCAGGAGGAGCGGAAGAAGAGACAGTGGCTTATATTGGTATATTACAGTGACACATATACCGATGAAACAACAGCGACTGTTAGCAACATACCGACTGCCCAGATAGATAGGAAAATCACTGTCTCTTCTCCGCTCCTCCCGGCGAGATAGATATATATACACATATATATGTGCGTGCGTGTGTGTGTGTGTGCGTGCGTGCGTGCGTGCGATGCGTGCGTGCGTGCGTGCGTGCGTGCGTGCGTGCGTGCGTGCGTGCGTGCGTGCGTGCGTGCGTGCGTGCGTGCGTGCGTGCGTGTGTATGTGTGTGTGTGTGTGGTGTGTGTGTGTGTGTGTGTGTGTGTGTGTGTGTGTGTGTGTGTGTGTGTGTGTGTGTGGGTGTGTGTGTGTGGGTTGGTTAGGTGTGAGACTCATTTGATGCTAGAAGTTAACTATTTCCTAAAGGTCCGCCTTGAAGTGGAATAGGAGGAGGAATTCTACTTTAGTGTCCTGGAGGGTGGGGGGGGGGTCTTTCTTTTAGTTGCTGCCACTTAGTTGATGTGATGTTCCCAGCAGTCGTCCAGAGAGAGGCCTTCTGTGAATGCCTAACTCTAACAGGTTAAAGGGGATCCCACGGGAAGTGGTGTTTTAGTTATCTGGAATGTTTTGCGGGTTAAGGCCTCAGGCTACCACAGAAGACGCGATCGATTAGGTTATGAGATACCCTCTTCCCTCGCAGGGTCATGCGAATCTTGGTCTCAGTGTCTAGACTGACTTGAGCAACGTAAAAGGAGCTTGACACTGTCCATGGGGCAGTCCTTCGAGTTGCAGACGCACAAAACAGGCCCATGTAAAGAGGAAAGCATTTAGTGGAACTTCCGCTGTGTCTGGGCACTAAGAAGATGCGACAGACTTGGAAAATGTCATGGTGCAGCAGTTTATCTGGTTTGGTCGCAAGAACCGGCTGCAGCAGCATTATGTCTATCATCATCATCAGCATCAGCATTATGTCTATCATCATCATTGATGCCTCAGGATTTGAGAGGGCCTTGGGAGTTGAGGGCGGACTGCATCAGATCCTCTGTGTCACATGCGAACATGCAGAGTCTGTCGTGAAGATGGTAGGACACTTTAGTCTACCAAAGTGAGCATAGTCGGGGCACCTGGAAAAAATGTATGGCTAATCCCCTCACACCAATATGACACCAATAGTGACAACATGTTTGTTTGGTGTGGGAATAGATAACACTTTATTGATGTTATTGTGTGTGTTGTGTGTTGTTGTTTGCTTGTTGCTGTTGTTGTTGTGGTTGTTGTTGCTTGTTGTTGTAGTTTTGTTGCAGTTTGTTGCTGGTTGTTATTGTTGTTGTTGTTGTTGTTGTTGTTGTTGTTGTCGTTGTTGTGCACAGAGTATGAGGCGTCTTGAGATTGTGCACTGAGTATGATGCGGTCACCCCGACTTAGTGTTACCTAGGTATGCAACGCACTAGAACAAGAAAATCGGAACATGTTAGTTATTGGACTGTTGATGGATAATACACGAACGCTAACGACGTTAACGTTCTTTCCTATAGCTCAACAATTACTAAGACTGTGTATCGAGGTTGAAAACATGGCTGGTATTACCAAGAATAGATGATCACATCATCCACAGACATGGGGTACAGCAAATACACTGTAGGAAAACAGTATAAAGCATATTAGATCGGCTATGGAAGTACTTAGCCTCTTTTAAGATTGAGATGGAAGAACTAATGAACACTGTCACAAAATATGCCATAGCTGGTGACGTAGCCCGTAACATTCTGCAACGTAATAATGTAGTTAAGATGCATTTTTTATGAATTTTATTTCGGAACGTATTACTGGGGATACACATAAATGGCATAGAATGATAAAACTAAAGTTGAAGGCATGATGCAGGCAATGTAGTTCACGTGAATGCGCGCGATACAATCGTTGCAATAAAGAAGAAACGTTCTCCCGTTGCCAGTCTTGCTATTGTAGCGTGTTGTAGGTCAGCTATAGAGATTCAATAAGCAGTTTGGCGATATTCATTTTACGGTGTGCCACTGGGCTCATTATTGCTCATAATCAAAACAACAAACGTCTTATGAGTTACTTGAAAAGCCGGCTGTGGAGTCGTCAGCTCTGGAAGATGACGTTGGACCATTGGCGGGAGATGATAGAAATGGCAGGAAGTCTGGAAAGTGATACCCTGGAACCGCAGAATGAAATGTGTAAGTGTAGACGTTATTCAGGATAAAATGTGTAAGTGTAGACGTTATTCAGGATAAAATGTGTAAGTGTAGACATTATTCAGGATGAAATGTATAAGTGTAGACATTATTTAGGATGAAATGTGTAAGTTTATTAGCTAATGTCTTACCTGCTCTACGTAACAGCCGATAACGATGAATGAAGACAAGCTATTTAGACGTTCTTATAAGCGAGCTCCTGATAGCCCGCTCTGGTCTTCTCTCATGCTCTAAGGTAACGGAGTCTGAGTACACCGTTTGTTATATGCTCCATTTCAATCAATTATTAAATCCTAGCGTTTAATAATCTGTCTATATATTACTAAATTGTCAATTTTAACACGAGGGCCGTACATGATACTATATGTTTACTGTAATATAATATTTCTATAGATTACTTTTATGATTTTCAGCCTGCCTCTTATTTCACTCTAATGAAGAGAAACAATTCTGAACCAGTGGCAGCGCCAGGTAATTTTTGATAGAGGGCAAGATAAGGATAAGTGTATTCCATAGGAGGCAAGGCCGAGTGGCGGCCTCCCAAAAGGCGGAGGAGGGTGGGGTCGTCCAATGGGACAATTTACAAATTAGATGCTCTGAGAAGCCATTAGTACTATGAGAAATAAACAACATTCTTATCTCGCTTTTGTAAATAAAATAACTATGTGAAATATCTTCATACAAGTTCTTCTGTGTGCAAGTGTATGGGGCTGGAGGCAAAGCATTCATTTGGGAGGGAAATTTGTCCCTTGCCGTACCCCGATCCATATGGCGCCATCACTGTTCTGAGCATCGTGATATCACTTTATCAAATTTCTCTACTTTTCAGAAGTAAGTTAGCATGTTCCCACCGCAAATTAAATTAAAACGTGCTGCTTAATATTTGGACTTAATTTGTTTGGAAATCTTCTAATCAAATTGAGTCATAAATATTCATCAGAACGTTTCATATATTGTCTTCAGAATTGTACTAACTAGCATGTTTATGTTTTTGCTATGAAAAGATGTTAACTTATTTATAAGCTGTGCTCTATTACAGATAATACACAACTCACCCTTACCCCCGACATCCACCACACATAACTAACTCACCTGAAGATAATTGAAAAGCTAATGCATATTACAAATACCCAACACCCAGACCCCCACACCAGTACTCTGTAATAGTCCACACCCGAACTTCTCATGTAGCTTTTTCAACACTGTAATGGCTAAATTTTATCAAGAAAAATCGAAGTATTTGCTTATTGATCCATCTTTGGGCCAGTCATTTTGGTGTTAAAATCTTTTTTAATAGTTTTCACTTGCCCTGGAAATTAACATTTCTCACGACCATTGTAGAGCTAGATTTCGCTGGCTTCGCCATGATAGGGTTAAATCTAATATGCTATGTTGTTGACTGCAATAGTAAAGTTTGATGTGTAAATAGCTATTCTCTTCTTTCCGGAGGTGACAAAATTGCGTGTCAATATAAATGTTTAACACTTTTAATGACGAGTTTTGGTCAAGATAATCTAAATATTGGCTTCATTATTGCTCATTTGCATTCCAAGAGAAGACTATTTTAGGTTTAGTATTTAACAAACATTATGTTGAATATTTTGAAACTAATGTGACTGGGTGCAGTTGCGACAATATGCAGCAACAGCACCCAGTCAAATTACTTTCAAAATATTCAACAGCAGCTTACCTGTATCCTTACCATGGAATTGGGAATCAACCATGAATCTCCGCACCCACTAATACATTGAGTCCAAGAGACTGCAATATTCCACTGCGTATTGCCATTTTGAATTTTAATCAACTGCTAACCACGGGCCACCAACTGAACTTAAATCCCAATCCCTGGCTCGTTTGACCTTGTAGGAAAACTGTGTCTACATACCCGCATATACACAAATATCGTGAAGCATGCCATTTTTTACTAACCTCGTCAATCACATAAATGTGTCATAGTGCCTTCAGAAAATTGCTTATGCTATGAAGAGGTTATCGCATCTGTTGTGTAAAATTGGTCATGAATAAGCATACGTAATTACACATGTTTCTACCTATGGCCCACCCAATTCTAGCTACGGTCCATCCGCGCTTTGCCAGTGTTGGGGTCGATCTAGGATTGAATTCCCAGCATCCCAATATCAAGGTAGATTATACAGGTACACTGCTGGATATCTTGAAACTAAATTGACTGGGTGATGTTTCTGCTGTGGCTGGGCGTTCGCAGTTCTCCGCCTGTCTCCGTCCTAGGGGACCAGGTGGCCGGTCATCGCACAAGCTATCCCCCCCCCCTTCAAGTCCCTCGAGATCCGGGCTGCGGAGTGAGTCGAGCATGGTCGGTCCGCAGGGGCGGAGGCTGTCCACACTCGTGAGTCTCCAGGGGTGACTCTTGGGTATCTGTCCTGGTTGCAGGACTTGCGACGCCGTCCCCTGGATGCGAGGTTGGGGCTCCCCAACAATCTTTTGCTGACCAGAGCGGCCAGCCGTCTCCTTGGAGACGTGTAGGACCGGCCAGGCATTTCCGACATAGCAGTGTGCCTGAACTAGACGTAGTCAGAAGGCTGGGCTTTCATCGGCGGCTGGAATGCCGGTCTTATCCCCTGCTGTCTATGGGCGGGAGTTTGGAGCTTGGAGTGGCCATTTCCATCCGCGTCGGTGTATCATCCACCTCTGTTTCTTGTCGACTTCTTGTCGAGCAGAGGAGGGTTGCGCTGATGTGTACGTTCGTTCTGGCAGAAGCGGTCTATGATGCGACAGTGACCTCTAGTTGTGGCGGTTGTAGAGGGGGCTATTGGTTCCTGTTGTGGCGCGTTCTGCGATTGTAGTCTCTGTGGTGGTGGTGGTTCCTGTGGTGGTGGTGGTGGTGGTAGCGTTGGCAGTGGACTCACTGACGGGTCCTCTGACGTGCTGGCTTTGGCAGCGACACGGGAGGCGAATCTCCCCGCTGCGCTTGGTCGAAAAGGCCGACGAGTAGTAGATCTTTCTGAGAAGAGGGATCCGGTCAGATTAATCCTGTAGGGAACAGGAGGTACATGTGGACGTGGTGCGTGCAAGATGAGAGGAAACGGCCGCAGGTGGCTCTCTTTACCGCAGGTGACTTTCGATCTTTCCTGCCTGCGTTCAAGCCAAGCTCTTCTTAAGCATCTCTCTCTCGCTCTCTCTCTCTCTCTTTCTCTCTCTCTCTCTCTCACTCTCTCTCTCTCTCTCTCTCTCTCTCTCTCTCTCTCTCATCCTCCTCCTCTGCCTCCCTCCCTCCCCTCCCCCCTTCCCTCCCCCCCCCCTCTCCCCCTCTCCCACTACCCCCTCCCACCCCCTCTCTCCCTCTCTCTCTCTCACTCTCTATCCTTCGCTCCCTCCCTCTCCCTCTCCTACTCCTCTCTCTCTCCCTCCCTCCCTCCCTCCCTCTCTCTCTCTCTCTCTCTCTCGCTCTCCTCTCCCCCTCCCTCCCTCCCCCTCCCACCCTCCCTCCCTCCCTCCCTCCATCCCTCTCCCTCTGCCTCTCTCTCTCCCCCTCCCTCTCCCTCTCCCTCTCCCTCTCTCTCTCTCTGGTGCTAGTGCTAGTGTGTTGAGGAGATCCAAGTCAGAGACTATATCAGAGCAGCGTACCAAGTACTGTCGACTGAGGTCGTTGGCAAGGCATCAGCGCGAATAACGAGATGGGTTCTCGGTATCTTATATGATGATTGATTGGTTTGGTTGGCATATAGTTCGGATCCCTGTTATACAGGTCCCATTCACACCAAGACAATGCATAAATGAAAGCTGTATGTGGCTCTGAGAAGGGTCATTTTAGCCCTGAAAAAGGATGGATGCTGACTCGACTGGCGATACCCTGGGTTGTGACCAATCGTGACAGATGTTAAAAGGTATCTCAGTGGCGCTGAAAAGGGCCATTAACAGGTTGCATAGCCCTGAAAAGGGTTGTTGGTTTGAGTACCTGCTTTGTGTGTGTTTGTCATTCTTTGCGGTTTGTTTTCTCGTCAATGGCAACACCTTGATGGTGACAAATGGTAAAATGCAGCCTTTGGTAGCTGCCGCCTGTGGTGACGTCTGTCAATGGCCCAGAAAGCTTGACAGGAGGTATGGACCATCTCCACCGCTCATAGCATAACAGGCCGACTTCGTGTGGATAATCTGGGCGAGCGCGCCCAGTACGTCACGCTGTTAGCTGACTCCTGCAGCCAAGCCAGTGGTTATGCACACACTGGAAGGTGAAGATATATTGCGATGCACCACATCCCTGGGATGACAGACTCCAAAACAGCGCTCATTGTCAGCTGACCAGATTGGGCAGCAGTTGTGTAGAGTAGACCTGAAGAACGGGAATGACTCCTAAGAGACGACGAGGTAGCACATCCGACTACAGCTGGACTTCACGTCAAACTGTTAGCTCGCCACTGTAGTGGACCCAGGGGTTATTGACCGCTGGCAGAGTGGCTATACAGATGGGCATCACATGCCCAAGACGATAGACATTTGCAGAAAACCGCTCACCTTTCAGCACCCCAACTGGGCAGTGGCTGTGTCACTAGTATAGCTGTAGACAGGGCATGCTCTCCGAAGAGACGACGAGGTAGTGTGTCCGACTTTACCCAGACTGTGTGGCAAGCTGTTGGCTCACCGGCAGCACCACGCTACTCCGACGCCACGATAACTTAACGCGTGATCTACGGGATCTGCATGCAGTCCTGCACTGCTCCCGCCCGTGCACCACGACGAGGTAATTTGTACGACTTTGCACGAGCGGTATCTTATGTCTTTTTTGTTGTAGTAGGAATTATGATGGCGTATATCGGGTCCCTGTCTAGCAGGTCCCATTCACGCCATGTCGCTGCATCTCATCATCTTTTTTTACTAATGGTCGGTTTCTTTACGCTATCGCCAACCAATTGGTGGTCGTCTGCGCAGACGCGCGAGCCCCAGCGTCGTCCCGCACGAGTCAGGTGTTCAATGGCGGGTTTGTGCTCCTCGCTAACTTTTTTTCCCAGGTGTACACAGGAATATATTAATTCAGGGGTTACATTCTTCTTGAATAGACTTGCGGTTGTCGTCTTGAGGAAGCAGAACCTTCACGATATCCAATCATACCAAACACTCGTTTTGTGATCATTGCCATTATTTCGAGGAAGAAGTTGTGCAAAGATCATATATACAACCTAAAAGTGTCCACTCAGTCACCGGTATCACGGGAACGTGTCCTACGCTATGAAAGAAAACCTGTCCATTACTGGGTACTCCCAGTGGCCCGGCGCATGCGCAAGCAGGCAACTCGTGTCTTAACCTGCATCTCCACTGGACGTGAGCGGCGCGGGTGCGCGTAGTTGTAGAATTACAAGAAAGCCATTGTTCGATAATATAGAGTCCAAGCGCAAGGCAATGTTAATAAGTGTGTGGCTATATGTGATGGCAAGATGATGTGGTTCAGGCCTGACGTATAGCTAAAGGTTAACTTCATGATATTGTTGACGTAGAGTTGTTGTTGTTGTTGTTGTTGTTGTTGTTTACACAAACCAATGTTCGGGAATATATATAATATCCATATAATCACTGTAATTACAAACATTATAGGAAAGATTTAGCATAGAATATTCATCGGCAAACAAAAATATCCTCATGCCATGTATATGCTGCGGTTTATATTTGTGTAGGTATACACTTTTTAGGGTCTGCACCGCCTGTTTGTGTGCACGTGTGCGTCCGTGCGCGCGCGTGTGTGCATGTGCGTGCGTGTATAAGTAAGGGAACCTCCCGCATTGTGCATGAGTATATCCAGGCCTGAGAATGTATGCGTAGTCATGCATGTGTGATTGTATGGGTGCATAAGTATGTGTATGTATGCATACATCATCATTCATTTTTCCATTGAACTTTGAAATCTAAAGAACACATATGTCTCTCAATCCTCCCATATGTTGGCGGTGTGCATGTTGGATGAGGAGACAACTAACCGTTTGAGCGCGAAAGACAAATTTACCAAAGAAAAGTTCATACCATAGTAATTGCTATGTTTGCTATTTTCACAATAATTTGACTGGGAGCGCTGTTTCTTTATAATGACGAAGCCCACAGTCACACAAGATTTTGCACTTCTGAATTTCATTCATGAGCTTCTCATCATCCATTTTCAACCCGGTAGTAGTAAAGACCTACAAGTCGCTGGCCTACACTTGACGGACTATTCAATGTTCCAGGCAGAACTAGATATGTCATTCAGCACGCATTTGTATATTGTGACGTTGCCCAATATGTGACTTTATGATGACGTCATATATTTGACTGACAACATATCGGATCTATTCACTGTTCACAAGCAACCAACCTTAATAGGTCTGCATATTATTTTTCCATTGCATTGAAATACACCACACGCGCAACTGCACGCGCGTACGCACACGCGTACGCACGCACGCACATGCGCACGCACGCACGCGCGCGCAGGCACACACGTACACATGTACCGGTACAGAGATGATCTGATATTCTTGATGGATGAGTTGGGGAGTTTCTTTTATGATATTCTTGAATGAGATGTGGCCCTTGATCACGATATTTTGAGTTAGATAACGTAAGGCTGATTCAATTGGCAGCCGTGTTTGAAAATGGAAACAATGCAGAATTGGATTGACATGTGCGTGAAATCAAATTATTTAACCAAGCAAACCATTTCCTCGTATATCCACACCAAAATCTGCTGCTAGTTCTCGGTTTGTAGCAGGGTATTGAAAAGTCTATGACGTCACCATGTCTGGCGGTTATCTGATATGTTGAATGCATGATTGCATTGATCATATCAAGAACCAACGTTTGTAAGCAAGGTTGATTTGCTGAAAGACCACGGTCCGTGCCACTTTCCTGCGACTTATGGCATAATCTCTGACATTAACACCTTTTTATGAATACATAGATGCTGTTATTATTTTCAATAAAACATGGCATGGGAATTCACATACGATACGTGAGTTCTTGCCAGAAAAGTGGAGGCTGGTTTGAAAATGAATCTTGCAAAGAACAATTTTGCCCATGCCACAGTGACTTATTTAGGTTGCGAAGTGCGTCAAGTAAACACACGATAAGCCAATAGCAGCTAATGTTGTGTTCACTGTTAATTATGTTTATAAATGTGTTAATTATGCTGCTCCTATCATTAAGAAAGAGCTTACGCACTTTCTAGGAATGGCAAGGTATTACAGAATTTTGTTCTAGCAACTTACTCAGACTCCACGCAGTGCTACTCTAGCTCGCCGGGTAGTGTCAGGACTTTCTGATGTCTCATGTCGACTCGCCGCGCCGAAAGTCCAGGACGAGTGATGACGCTGGTTAGCATCCGGTCTCGGGGTGACGGACCTCGAACGCGACTGCCCTGTGGGAAACAAAAACCGGCTCCTAAGGCCGGTGGAACCCAATCGTTCTGGTGGGGCCATGGACCATTGTCGCGAACATTAAACACAACGGTCTCATCCCAAGAGTTTGTGTCACCAGTATGCCTGTCCATAGCAATTTCGTGATCTATGGACTTACAAGATTTGATTTGGTGACCTAAAAATATAAGTCTATACAATGAGTTTACCTAACTAATTGAAAAATATGCTAGATAAAACTACAATAAGAGCATACGAAAATACAAGACATAGAGGCAGGTAGATGAACCTTTAAACGTAGGTCCGCAGAGGTATCCCCGCAAGGGAAGCTCCCATACACGAGACATAGCTCTTTAGCTTAATATAAGTTATTATACCTTAAAGCTGAAAGGAAGAAGGCTATCTCAGACGAGATAAAAGTGATGCGCCTCACGTGGGCACTACTCCTAGTGCTAGTTTGGGTGAGGAGTATTATCCTGGCATGGACCGTCGTCGCTGAATCCTTGCGAGAGGCAAGTGGCTCATGCGGCCTCCGTCTCGGGAAGGTGTCGCCACGGCTTAAAGCAGGAGAAGAATGGTAAACAAAAATGGGCCCACTCTAATATTTCAAACAAAAATTATGTAGAAAGAAAAGACCATACCTAGTGAGATTATGTCTATAGGGGTGCGTACTGTTTTACGTGAAGACGGAACGGAAAATTCCTGATGCATTCCTTTGTTACCGTCTTATGTGATTACTAATATGCTGAATTAGTAGTTGCCATTTTATTTCTGTGGGCCTTCTGCTTTGCTTAATTCCTTTTCGTTGTTTTCAAAACAAGAATTTGTTTAAGCCGCAACTGGCCGATATCTACCTAGCTATTAGACACGGCTGTCATGGAGAACAGATGGCCGAGGACATCAATACTGTAGACAGCGCTCATACATGTTACTTAGCGGGATCTCGGAACTGGGTGAGAATCCGGACATTCCGCTTCGCAACCACATGAAACATTACAGGACATGGTTTACATTTCACGGAAGCATTATTAGGCCATATCTCCTATCGTTATGGTTGGGGTAAGAGAGACGAATGCCCACCGTAAATGTCCTTCCCGCAAGGGCACGGCAGATCACGAATATCCTGCCCAGACACTTTAACAGAATTCGTTGAGAATACGTATCTCGCCCGTCACCGGGTCCTATGCAACTAACCGGTTAACCTGTCATTAGGTTTATATACAAGTTGCCAGTTTTGCACTGCAGTGCGGGAGGGTTGTCATAAAATAATAATTAATACATGTGTTTTCGCAGTGCTTTCCTACATTAGCTTAAAGTAATATCTACTAGGTATCCGAAGATACACGGGAATGTGTATGTGATACCGCACCCTAGTCATCACCGCTCGGAAACCCCAATAGTTTCCCAGAGTTGGATCAGCCCATGGTGTGGATAGGGACATCCAAACAATTAAGAAGCCACAAGGCTAAGAGGAATATGAAGAGAGACACAATCTTGGAGTTTTGAGTCGTACCAGAGTGCGGGGCTAGATTATTGCACTGCCGGAAGAGAAGAGTATATTACATAGTATGTAATGAAGAAATTGTCTCCAATCATTTTAAACCTATTCTATCGAGCTGAATAGAAAAGGTTTAGTCGGTAGCATGCCGGGCTAAACAGAGTTATAGCACAGACAGCAACCTTAGTGAAAAATTGTTGGTGGCGGGAGAAAATGCTGCATATATAAATGTTGCTGTATAGTGTTTCCTACATGCACTGCATTCCTATATTTTCTGTAACTTAAGCAAAACAGTTTAACGGATACGTAATCTAACAAGAACAGACAATACGGTGGCAATGATTAAGATATATTTAGCAATACAGGTTAACGAACCTACTATAGTGCGGTTAGCAACACATTGAGGAAAATGAAAATAACCATTTAACAAATACAGAAATTATAACTATTGGTCCTAAGATCATCATGATTCCTTTTAGTCATCGGAACCGTTAGTACAGATACGAAATAATTAACAAAACCTATATAGAGAAATAATTAAACGGTGAAGTGTAGTTACTTGAATACTTGGCAGTCATTCCCAAGTTAGGCTACCGTGTCACTGAAATTGACACGTCAATCCGTAGTCGACGTGAGATGATGCGCTCTCCGGAAGCTGGAAAGTTCCAACAGGCTGGTTCCTGCAGGTTGGTTCCTGTAAGCTGTTTTCTGCAAATAAGAGTTCCGTAAGAACGTGGTGGGAGTGCATCACTTAGTGCTGTAGACCTAATAGAATGCCTAACGAGCAGTCAGTAAAAATACGATAGTACTACGTGTTGAAGAAAGTTCCCGTACACCGATGGCATGGATGGAAGGTGTAAACAACCCGATCACTAGCAGGGGTTGCTAGAGGCAAATGAAGATACAAAACACAGCTTCACGGTGCTGGGTACGTCAACCAGCTCTGAAGATGCACCGGGCAAAGTTTACTTGCTGAGGTCGAAGGTTGAAAGAACCTACACGATTGGTGCGGCGTCGTTTGAAATACCACTTTTAGGCGTGGCCGGCAGATCCGGCGAGTCATCCCCCAAAGAACATCCTGCCTCTACATCTGTAGACTCACATATTCAGGCCGCAAAGGCCTCACCGCAAGTTTGTGTTCCGAATGTAGATGTAGTATTCGTGAACGATTATCAAATGTTCCAAATTACTCCCGCAGATGGGGAGTTACAAAAATTGTTTTAGTGCGGTGGGATGGCTACTGGTAGCTACGGAAACGCTATGGAAACTGAAGTCATATGCGTAATATCTGTTGATCGCAGCTAGTACAGGTCCAACCTGTTCGTCCCCTGGCCGAGGATGCTCTCGATCACTGGATCGCTTCTCCTGTTATACTCTCCATGACGTCACAGGCGCAGGCTTCATCCAATCATCGGTCGGGCAACAGCCAATCAGCACACAGCTAATAATAGCGTCGTCGAACGTTCTAGAACATTCTAGAAGCTTTATGTCGACGTGGTTATGACGTCAAGGCAATATTTTGAAGATAATCAAGAAGAGTTTTCCTGGATAACTCAGCCATTTCTCAACCAATTTTGAAATGGTGTACAGATTTGGAAAGCCCGTCGAACTCTGGTCTTGATTAATGCCAGATTTAACGGGAAAAGACAATCAATAAGAATTACAGAGTACCAGCTCGGTACACTATAAGCGCCATCCTATCTAGGTCACAACTACGCACTCCATAGAAACAGCGTCCCGGCGCGTGCATGTGCATAATGCGTTTTAATGAACTTAGTCGTTTTTCGACATGCTCTCTCTCCCATAGGCATATATACGCTTATAGCCCTACCCAGAGGGGCGTGTTCAGAAAACGAATCCTAGACAGGCTTAGCTGGTATGGCCGGTACCTGACCGGTCGATCCGAACTACACCAACCCCACCTAGTTTGACATCCGTGGCAAACGATCGCGCATAGTGGATCGACGCACGGACATATGCTAGGCGGGAATCATAGACTTCCCGGGTAGGCGAATGACCGGAGAGGAGTAGTGACGCGTAGATGTGTATTCAAGAGACAGAGCACATAGGGGTGCCAAGAGGAGGGGAGGCATACTTTTAGTTTTCAATTTTTGACCTGGAATTATTTTTCCAGGCCTTTCTTCTGTGTGTTCTTTTTATTATTAATATTACGGTGTGTGCTATAGCTTTATTTAGTATATGATCCTAAACAATAGCTCGCATGGGTGTTCCCGTTAGTGCAGATACTCATAATCTCCACAAAGAACACCCAAGCTCCAACGTCCCACAATTTAAGTTTAAATATATATAAAAATATAATAACAAAAAGACAAATTATTTAAATATTACCTATGTAACATACCCTTATGAGGTATGTTTTTATTAACCACACCGAATTACTTGCGTACCCCGGATAAATAACGGGGCATGCAACATGTATCACCAAGTATTATTATTATATATATCTAAAATATCTATTTGCGGCCCGTCCTTGCGGGTCCGCAACGGGCAGCTCTCATTGACCCCATATCCGTCCTGAAGTCTAAGACAGGAAGAAAATTAATAAGAAAAATAAGATATATAATAATAACTTAAAACTGGATTATCAGGCAGCCTCAGCGCGGCTGAGACTGCATGATGGGATTGTGACGTTATTGCGCTGCGGGCGGTTGTATTCTTTACATCGCACATGACGTCCTTACAACATTAGAGTCCGCAGTGCTCATTTTGTATGAGACACAACCGGACACTTAAAGTGTGCGGCTGTGTAGGATAACCATAGTCCTCCTAGGGATGGGATTCAGTTGATCTAACATATATGATAAGAAGAAAAGTATGTCAACAATAAAGTAATAATTAACACATTTCCACGAATCGCCTATTAACATTTCTGCTGAATTACACATGATTACACCTCAGCAGCGAGATTTCCCCATCGAGTTTGGGTCCAGCGACTAACGGTGGTATGTCGAGGTGAATGCACTGTCATTGCTGAAATGCTCTCATCATTATTATTATTGGCACTGTCCGAAACATCCGAAGTGATGGTGGTTGATATATGGGCATCCATGATGTCTCTCACAGTTACTGCTGGTTCCAGGATATCCGTCCGTGTAGCAGCGGCGGTACTAGTATTTGCCAATGTTGCTGATGCGGTGGTGGCGGGAGCTGACGTGATGATGGCGGTTGTAGCTGGCGTGGTGGTCGCTGTAGTTGTCGTGGTGATGGCGGTGAGCTGTACCGTCGGCTGAAGACGTGGTGCGGGAACGGATACGGCAGGAGACAACATCTTTCAGAACTTAGCGTATTTTAGCAGACGACTAGCAGTAATGTTCAGTACGGGATGGATATCCTGTGTGTGGGCGATCCGTTTCGTTCCCACGTATGGACGTTCCGGCATGGTTCCCTTCCTGATTGCTGGGTCAGAAAGGCAAGGAGGCGGAGGCCGAATAGCATGGGTCAGAGTTACGCTGATTGTCACAGGGTGTGATGGTCCCGGCCCTTCGTCTGTGGTAAGTTAAGGTGGAGATGGAGACTGCGGATAACTGGAAATGGCTATCTCCGCAGGTGTCGTAATCACCACTGAGATTGGCTGACTGGCTGCTATTGTCTGTGATTCCACGGGGGCGAGTGTGGTAACCGTAGCTGACTGGCTAATAACTGATGCAGGAGCTGCCACACTGGATTTTACGGGAGATCTCTGCTTCCTACTTTGCTTCAGGACCGGTGTGGATGAAGTGATAGGTACCGGTGTAACACTTCCAGACGTGACTGCGGGAAAAATTGCATGTCCGGCTGCCGGTACGTTACTTGCTGTAGCTGCGGGAAGACAATGTCCAACGGGATATCTATGGTTAGTGTTCTTCGTGCGGGCCATTTTCCCGGTCGGAGAACCTTGACTGGGAGCTGAGATTCGAAGTGGGTAGCTAGAACGGCACGATACTCGTTCTCTTCCTCAGGAACTAACGTCACTTCCAACACACGATGATGATGCCGGAGCGAGTAGCGGTGTAGAGGTACTGGCACGTCACACAAAAGGCTGACTGAAAGAGATGATCCTTATTAATATGAAGGGTGTGGTCGGATTTCCTAGTGAAAGTTCGGGTGCATGGCTCTCCGCTAGTCAACAATGAGTTACACGGGAACCGCTTCGGAACTGGCACTGATTCTTCTTCGGAGGAATCCGACAATGCGAGATCTTCAAGAAGTGACATCTCGTTCCCGCATGGTGGTTAGTTGTGGGAACTTTATTCAAAACCTAATGCCCTATCTCTTCATGGTTTATAACTTTCCCGGCCAAATATAATAACAAAATAATAAGAAGAAAAACAGCAGAATTTAGTCTGCGACACGAAAGAAGGCTAATGCTATGTTCTTCCCTAGTGTCGAGTTTTGACGGGAAGATAACGTTTCAGAGCGCGCTTCCTCCTTTTATACTATTTGATGACGTCACAGGCGGCAGATCACCACACCTAAAATGTTTTACAGGTGATTCGGTCATTCTTATGTGAATATTTCCTTGCTCTTTGCCTGGACGTCTTAGGAGTAATTCCTCCCATATAAGGGGAGTAGTTGTAACTATAGGAAGAATGGCTCGTTAAACTTGTCTTTATTTCGCACATTCAACAGCCTCCGATCAACATAAGAACGCGATACTACTTTGTTCTTGCGGCACCTCACCTTTTAATTAGCGTGAAGTGGTTTTCCAGGTTGGATGCTTATAAACTTGCCTATTCGAATTTTAGGCTGGAGTGCCTGATGGGGTGCGTGGGAGCCAGGTGACGTCAGCGGTAATCTTCAAGACTCACCCTCGCCACTCCTCCATCACGCTGTGGTAGTTGCGTTTTTGGGCGGCTCTTTTGTTCAAAGCGTTTGATCGAACTCACTTGGAAATAGTAGTAAATGTCACGTGGCTCTAAAAAGCACGTGGTTGATCAGAACCTTGTATGCTGTCTATGGTGATGGTCAAAATGCTGTTGCTCAGATGCAGTCCGTTGCAGAGGTGAGAGATAGAAATATATATGTTACATCAAGATCTTTATAATGTCCCGTATTTGCAGGAGATCTCTAACATGCGTCTTGGTAAGAGACTGTAATAGGTAGTTCTCAGTCCGTGTTGATTATAGACTGGAACGCATGGGAGAGAATTTTTGAAATTCTCTCTGTGATTTTACTGCAGTATTTTTTATGCCGCTTTACCGGCCCGTGCGCTAATGATGTGTAGCACGGTAGAGCAGTTGTGGTCTTAATCAAAAATGTTACAGTAAAGTTGCAAGTAATTTTTATGCGTGGTTTAAACAGATCTATTCATACGGTAGATTAACGTTACTGATTCCGTCAAGATAGCTGTGTTTTCCAAGCGGGAGGGCTGGCCAAGCATTCTCCTCGATGGGTAGAACTAGCTCCATCCCGGCCTAGACCAAACATATTTGTACCATTTTAGTAATGGCTAAATTGCAGTACAACTCGCAAACATGTGTGCCACAATTTTTACGATTACAATGCCGTCGTTCGGAGATTGTGAATGCAGTCAACCTGAGTGTCTGTGTTTCTGTCATGTTGGTGATTTGAATCTGCTATGCGTGACTGGTTCTCTGTGGATGGTACTTGCTGTGGTGATGGTGACGTGTTTATGGCCGCTGGGTGCGGGAGGTGGGAGGGAGAGGCGGCGTGAATGTCAACTTTATCGAACCCCGAGGGTATTTCACTCTGTAATGGCCGAGCCCATGGGCGGGACAGAGTTACTTTAGAGCGAAGATGACCTGTTGGATGCTGTCGTAACTTTGAGCAAACCATTGTCGATTTCAACCTTTCGGTAGCAAAATCCTACTCGTAACTGACGACAAGGCGAGCATCTTGCTCTCTTAATAATGTTGACTGTTATTACGTGTAGATGACGAATGTAGTTTAGCTGATTCCGTACGACGTCGGGAGAAAGGGGTAGGGGAGGACGCTGAACATGCGTCTCTACTGTGATGCGTACTGTAGATGGCTGTGTGCATTCCTGATATCCATATGATCAGTTCTCCCATAATTGGATAAGAAGGTGTGTGCGGGAGATTTGTTGGTCGTTGTCTGTTGATGATAATGCTGCTGTTGGGATGTCCGGGCGGCTGTATGATGTCAATGTTATAAGCGAAGTGGGCGCATTCCAGTTTTACTTCTCCCGCAGTTCTGTGTGGGAGGAATTTGTTGCGGGAACATTTATGTCTTTACCGGTAATTAATCAAGACCGCTAGGTGCTGCTAAATGCTGTTGTTGCCGATGTTGAATGTCTCCATTATGCTGAGTATAACTGAGCAAGTATGTGATGTAGGGGCAATGATTAATTGACATATCCAGTCTTGAAGGCAGGCGTGGCCTATTGGATGGGGCGGCCTTTGGATGGGGGGGGGGGGATGTGGTCATCTCCCGTTACACGACGGTTGGTGTCCTGTCGTAGTTTTTAGACACCGGGAAAATTTGAGCCGAGAGTCTGCTGAACAGGCTGCTTCCCTGCCCACTGCGGGGGGTAATGTTGGTTGGTGCGGTGCGGGATGCCACCTCCTCTATTGCAGCAGTCTCTCTCATACCTGAAGATTGACAGTCAACAAATGACGAGTGTAGTGTGAATTGGACCGGGCTGCTGATGTCCGAACTTGGTGCGTAGATAAGGGACGCCAATTGGATTTGGGGTGTTGGTGTGGCGGGAGATATCGGTGCCGCTTGGGGGGAATTGGTTTGGCGTTTTTCGGAGGTGGTCAGGTACACCTTGCTGTAC
This sequence comes from Chaetoderma sp. LZ-2023a, assembly GCA_034401795.1. Taxonomy (NCBI): domain Eukaryota; kingdom Metazoa; phylum Mollusca; class Caudofoveata; order Chaetodermatida; family Chaetodermatidae; genus Chaetoderma; species Chaetoderma sp. LZ-2023a. Next base: position 12,843,341 of record CM067368.1, read on the forward strand.
TGTTCCGCGGTTCTAGACATGCCAAGGCTTCATCCAGCCTCTTCACTTCCACGCTATTCACCACATGTTCCACCCCTCATGAAGCATGGCTTGGGTCAGCCTCGGCTTCTGCTTGTGGTAACTCTATGATGGGGGCATAGCATGAAGTGGGTGGGAGTGGGAAGAGATCGGAACAACTTTTCCACCCGGTCCCTTGGACAAAACAAACACAAAATTCTTCAGATACGACTTCCCAGATCTAGTAGACCCGCACTGAGGAGGGAGAGGGCGAGTACATAACTCGTCAACGTCGTCAGCATTAGCCGCTTGTTCACCCACGTTCTGGCTTGGTAGAACTGGGGCTGAACTGGCACTGCAGTGCTCTGCACTAACCATGGGAATACTAATTTCCGTAGAAATTTCTGTCTGGGAACCAGTGTCATGAGAAACGCCAGTCCGAGCTCTGGTGCTTGTCCGTCACTGACACAAGGTTTAAGTCGATCGAAGTGGATGACTGAGGTCAGGCCATCCGAAGCACGGATGTGGTAAGTCACGTCCGACGTCTTACCTACTACCACATAGGGGCCTTTCCACTGGTAACTCAGTTTACTTGGCACGTTTGCAGACCGTCGTGAATCGTGTACCCAACCCATTCTTCCTGCTTCATATAGATCTCCATGCACGCTTCAGTCATGCCATGTCTTTTGCCGCCGGTGTGCAGTGGATAGTGTTTCTCTCACTAACTCATAGGCTTGTTCTATCCTTTGCCGCAAGAGTTCGACATAGAGAGAATGTGAATTTTTCTCCCCTTGGTATCCGTGGCATGGCCAGGTCTAGGGGTAAGGCTAATTCACGGCCTAACATTAACCGAGCAGGGGAGTAGCCCGTGCTGGAATGTTCTGAAGTGCGGTAAGCCATGAGAACATATGGGAGCCGTAGATTCCAGTCTCTACAATCAAGGCGTGTTTCCTTGATAAGCATCTCAGCGAGAGTTCTGTTGAATCTCGCTACCATCCCGTCGCTCCGGGGGTGTTACGGCGTTGTCCTTGTTTTGACGATATGGAATAATTTGCAGAGCTCTGATATGAGCCGGCTCTCAAAATTACTTCCTTGATCGGAGTGCAATTCATAAGGCATACCAAAGCGGCAGAACACATTGCTGGCCAAGACCTCTGCTACGGTGGACGCTTCTTGGTTCAGCAAAGCAAATGCTTCTACCCACTTCGCAAAATAATCTTGTAATACGAGGATGTATTTATTTCTGTCATCTGTCATATTCAAGGGTCCGAGCACATCGATAGCCACACGCTCCCACGGTGCAACAACAATCTTAATTTGCGATGGTGCGATATGGTGTTGGCCAAAGCGCGTCTTTGGAACGGGATACATTTGGCCAACACATGCCTTGACACTATCGCGAATCCCGATCCAGTGGAATCTCAATTTGATATGAGCAACAGTCCTTTCCATGGCCAGATGCCCGGCGTTATCAGGTAGTTGTTTCAATATAAGTTGTCGATAACTTTCAGAAACTACCAAATGGTCATTAATGTACAGAACGTTATTTCTTAATTGACATTCTTCGAACCGTTGGTAATAATTTGCCGGGACGGTGAACAACGTTAAAGTTATAGGCCTGCAAGGATTCCTGCCATCTCGTTACCTGGCCCTCCGGATTTGTTATGTTTCTGAGCCACCGTAGTGAGGCATGGTCTGTATGGAGTGTAAAAGGGCGCCCGTACAGGAAGTGTTTATAATATTTGACGAAATGGACCACCGCCAATAATTCTCGCTTAGTGGTTGCGTATCTTTTCTCCGTTTTATTCAGAGTACGCGAACCATAACCCAACACCTGCTCTGTTCCGTCTTCGGTGACCTGTGATAGAACTGCGCCGATAGCGAAAGTTGACGCATCAGTGTCTAAGATGAAATCGAGGTTTGGATTAGGGTGAGCAAGAATCGGGGCGGTCGTCAAGAGTTCCTTCAGCGCCTTGAAGGAGCCTTCACACTCACTCGTCCACTCAAAGGGTCGATCCGTCTCGGTGATCTGGTAGAGGGGTGAAGCAATCTCGCTGAAATGTTGGATATAACGGCGATAGTACTGGCATAAGCCGAGGAAACTCCGCGTCTCAGTAATTGAAGAGGGCCATGGCCACTCTGCTACCGCCTTAGTTTTTGATGGCTGTGTAGCCAATCCATCACCGGATATGACGTGTCCCAGGAACTCGACGCTCTGTCTGAAGAGATGACATGTTTTTGGTTTGAGTTTCAAATTGGCCGTGCGGAACCGGGAAAGCACGGTGTCCAAATTGATTAAGGTTTGCTCAAACGTGGGTCCAAAGACGATTATGTCATCGATGTAACAGAGACAGATTTCCAATTGCAGGGTAGTCAATATTCGCTCAATGAGTCGTTCAAAAGTTCCGCGAGCGTTGCAGCTATTTGGTGTCCATCAGTTCCACCCATTAAAATAAAGCATACACAGCTATCACGACTAGGTATACTTGTATTGCTAGCCGTTTTGTCATCTCAGCTCTGTTGATTTGGCATTCATATATAATGTATAGTTATATAACGTCTTTTCCGAAAACATGTAAGCGGGAGTGTACTCTGAGATATCAAAACCAATGCTAGAAAACCGGTGAAAATTTAAAAAGTAATTTGACAGGAAACGACCCCCGCCCGCGGCAGCCACAGCCTCCAGTCAAAACAGTCTTAAATATTCAGCATAATATTTCTTACATCATATAAATGTACATTAACTTATTTAAAATTGATTAAGAATATTTTAACCTACAAATTTTAGCATTTAGAGAACTTTATATAGTTTTATACGATGTAAGATCTAATACGTTGATTATTTTGAAACTAATTTAACTAGAAGCTGTTGCTAACTTAGTTTGGTGAGCGCTTGGACAGAGAATTGACTAAAATCAAACAATTCCTAAGAAAATAAAGACTTTCAGTCAACCTCGTGTTTAAATATACATATTTTTCATTTTTATGTATAACCACTCAATCACCAGCATGTAGAATGAAATAGATTGATCATTTGTATTTAATTTACACACAGATCGCTATATAACGATAGATGGAGAGATTACAGGGTTTGCCCTTTTTGACAGAGTGCATACATGTTAATATCTATAGTACTAGTTAGTATACATTATTCTTAACATATTTAATTAGTTTATACATAATCGCCATTTACACCATTCTATTTATCATATGGTTTTATCGTCATCGGTGTTGATTGTCGATTGTTGTTGTCGTCGTTGTTGTTGTTGTTGTTGTTGTTGTTGTTGTTGTTGTTGTCGTTGCTTCTGTTGATGTTGTTGTAATAGTCAGTAGTCAGTATACATCATTGGTCACATAATTAATTAATCATTCGTATTATCATTATTGTATCGTGTTTTGTTGTTGTTGTTGTTGTTGTTGTTGTTGTTGTTGTTGTTGCTTCTGTTGATGTTGTAGCTGCTGTTGCTGCAATAGTCAGTATACATCATTGGTCACATAATTAATTAAGCATTCGTATTATCATTATTGTATCGTGTTGTTGTTGTTGTTGTTGTTGCTGTTGTTGTTGTTGTTGTTGGAAAGGATTGTACACACAATTAAAATGTCCATTCTAATTAACCCTTGAAGCTGGGCCGACCTAAAAATATCTTTAGCTATAGTGCGCCAGCATGCGAGTCTCACGCTACGGGTAACGTATGTATTTACATTACACATTTATATAATGCTGATTGATGATTATTATTATGATGATGATTAATGATAATGGTCGATGATGATAATTAATGATGTTGATTGATCATGATTGATAACGCGCATGTTATGTTACAATATTAGGCCTACATGATGATGGCGTTGACGATGCATTCCCAACAATGAACTATACCAGCTCTACCCAGTGTACCATAACGGCATACATTATTTTCGCTCCTTCCCAGTTTTTGGCGCTTTCTCGTGTCACCAGTGCTAGCTACGCAGTCGCAACCACGTATTAGTATTAATTAGGGTCACTAGGAAGACTATCTGGGCAAGGACGATAAACGTCTAACCATTTTCAAGCTTGACATTCCAGTATCTCATATTGGGATAACAAGCGGAATATTTTTAATTTAATTCTACTATAAGTTCCTGCTTTCAATGTAATCGACACCTTTAAATCAAATTATAACAAAAAATATTTAGCAACTAAATTCCTACATCGTAAATAATGTAAAGTAAGATAATAGCGAGTTAAAAGGGTTAGTTCTTTTCTTTTCTTTTACATTCAAGCGTGGCTACTACAAATCATCCGTTTTCTGATCCGGGAAGACATTTTCTATATTAGCTAACGTCTTTATTACGAGACCACTGGTCAGACCAAGTGTGAAGGCAATACAGGTTACCCTATTCCCGCACCTCTTAATAACAGCAGATAGCAGGCTCCTCGTGTACAGTAGAAACTGGCTAAATTAGACATATTTAGAGGCACACACGGTGGTAGCTCGCTAAGATAGGTGGTCATAAGAGCGCGCAGCTTTCAAAAATCGGCGACATTGTTGCCACCAAAATATTCACTGCAAAAACTAATTTTTATTAAGCCACGTTCTGTAATTAATGGAGGCTCCTTAATGGTCCACAAGGTGCCTGTTATAGACAGGTAACACTAGTCATTGATTTCACCACGCCCTGTTATAGACAGGTAACACTAGTCATTGATTTCACCACGCCCTGTTATAGACAGGTAACACTAGTCATTGATTTCACCACGCCCTGTTATAGACAGGTAACACTAGTCATTGATTTCACCACGCCCTGTTATAGACAGGTAACACTAGTCATTGATTTCACCACGCCCTGTTATAGACAGGTAACACTAGTCATTGATTTCACCACGCCCTGTTATAGACAGGTAACACTAGTCATTGATTTCACCACGCCCTGTTATAGACAGGTAACACTAGTCATTGATTTCACCACGCCCTGTTATAGACAGGTAACACTAGTCATTGATTTCACCACGCCCTGTTATAGACAGGTAACACTAGTCATTGATTTCACCACGCCCTGTTATAGACAGGTAACACTAGTCATTGATTTCACCACGCCCTGTTATAGACAGGTAACACTAGTCATTGATTTCACCACGCCCTGTTATAGACAGGTAACACTAGGCATTGATTTCACCACGCCCTGTTATAGACAGGTAACACTAGGCATTGATTTCACCACGCCCTGTTATAGACAGGTAACACTAGTCATTGATTTCACCACGCCCTGTTATAGACAGGTAACACTAGTCATTGATTTCACCACGCCCTGTTATAGACAGGTAACACTAGTCATTGATTTCACCACGCCCTGTTATAGACAGGTAACACTAGTCATTGATTTCACCACGCCCTGTTATAGACAGGTAACACTAGGCATTGATTTCACCACGCCCTGTTATAGACAGGTAACACTAGTCATTGATTTCACCACGCCCTGTTATAGACAGGTAACACTAGGCATTGATTTCACCACGCCCTGTTATAGACAGGTAACACTAGGCATTGATTTCACCACGCCCTGTTATAGACAGGTAACACTAGGCATTGATTTCACCACGCCCTGTTATAGACAGGTAACACTAGGCATTGATTTCACCACGCCCTGTTATAGACAGGTAACACTAGGCATTGATTTCACCACGCCCTGTTATAGACAGGTAACACTAGGCATTGATTTCACCACGCCCTGTTATAGACAGGTAACACTAGGCATTGATTTCACCACGCCCTGTTATAGACAGGTAACACTAGGCATTGATTTCACCACGCCCTGTTATAGACAGGTAACACTAGGCATTGATTTCACCACGCCCTGTTATAGACAGGTAACACTAGGCATTGATTTCACCACGCCCTGTTATAGACAGGTAACACTAGGCATTGATTTCACCACGCCCTGTTATAGACAGGTAACACTAGGCATTGATTTCACCACGCCCTGTTATAGACAGGTAACACTAGGCATTGATTTCACCACGCCCTGTTATAGACAGGTAACACTAGGCATTGATTTCACCACGCCCTGTTATAGACAGGTAACACTAGGCATTGATTTCACCACGCCCTGTTATAGACAGGTAACACTAGGCATTGATTTCACCACGCCCTGTTATAGACAGGTAACACTAGGCATTGATTTCACCACGCCCTGTTATAGACAGGTAACACTAGGCATTGATTTCACCACGCCCTGTTATAGACAGGTAACACTAGGCATTGATTTCACCACGCCCTGTTATAGACAGGTAACACTAGTCATTGATTTCACCACGCCCTGTTATAGACAGGTAACACTAGTCATTGATTTCACCACGCCCTGTTATAGACAGGTAACACTAGGCATTGATTTCACCACGCCCTGTTATAGACAGGTAACACTAGGCATTGATTTCACCACGCCCTGTTATAGACAGGTAACACTAGGCATTGATTTCACCACGCCCTGTTATAGACAGGTAACACTAGTCATTGATTTCACCACGCCCTGTTATAGACAGGTAACACTAGTCATTGATTTCACCACGCCCTGTTATAGACAGGTAACACTAGGCATTGATTTCACCACGCCCTGTTATAGACAGGTAACACTAGTCATTGATTTCACCACGCCCTGTTATAGACAGGTAACACTAGTCATTGATTTCACCACGCCCTGTTATAGACAGGTAACACTAGTCATTGATTTCACCACGCCCTGTTATAGACAGGTAACACTAGTCATTGATTTCACCACGCCCTGTTATAGACAGGTAACACTAGTCATTGATTTCACCACGCCCTGTTATAGACAGGTAACACTAGTCATTGATTTCACCACGCCCTGTTATAGACAGGTAACACTAGTCATTGATTTCACCACGCCCTGTTATAGACAGGTAACACTAGTCATTGATTTCACCACGCCCTGTTATAGACAGGTAACACTAGTCATTGATTTCACCACGCCCTGTTATAGACAGGTAACACTAGTCATTGATTTCACCACGCCCTGTTATAGACAGGTAACACTAGTCATTGATTTCACCACGCCCTGTTATAGACAGGTAACACTAGGCATTGATTTCACCACGCCCTGTTATAGACAGGTAACACTAGTCATTGATTTCACCACGCCCTGTTATAGACAGGTAACACTAGGCATTGATTTCACCACGCCCTGTTATAGACAGGTAACACTAGGCATTGATTTCACCACGCCCTGTTATAGACAGGTAACACTAGGCATTGATTTCACCACGCCCTGTTATAGACAGGTAACACTAGTCATTGATTTCACCACGCCCTGTTATAGACAGGTAACACTAGTCATTGATTTCACCACGCCCTGTTATAGACAGGTAACACTAGTCATTGATTTCACCACGCCCTGTTATAGACAGGTAACACTAGGCATTGATTTCACCACGCCCTGTTATAGACAGGTAACACTAGTCATTGATTTCACCACGCCCTGTTATAGACAGGTAACACTAGGCATTGATTTCACCACGCCCTGTTATAGACAGGTAACACTAGGCATTGATTTCACCACGCCCTGTTATAGACAGGTAACACTAGGCATTGATTTCACCACGCCCTGTTATAGACAGGTAACACTAGGCATTGATTTCACCACGCCCTGTTATAGACAGGTAACACTAGGCATTGATTTCACCACGCCCTGTTATAGACAGGTAACACTAGTCATTGATTTCACCACGCCCTGTTATAGACAGGTAACACTAGTCATTGATTTCACCACGCCCTGTTATAGACAGGTAACACTAGTCATTGATTTCACCACGCCCTGTTATAGACAGGTAACACTAGTCATTGATTTCACCACGCCCTGTTATAGACAGGTAACACTAGTCATTGATTTCACCACGCCCTGTTATAGACAGGTAACACTAGGCATTGATTTCACCACGCCCTGTTATAGACAGGTAACACTAGTCATTGATTTCACCACGCCCTGTTATAGACAGGTAACACTAGGCATTGATTTCACCACGCCCTGTTATAGACAGGTAACACTAGTCATTGATTTCACCACGCCCTGTTATAGACAGGTAACACTAGTCATTGATTTCACCACGCCCTGTTATAGACAGGTAACACTAGGCATTGATTTCACCACGCCCTGTTATAGACAGGTAACACTAGTCATTGATTTCACCACGCCCTGTTATAGACAGGTAACACTAGGCATTGATTTCACCACGCCCTGTTATAGACAGGTAACACTAGTCATTGATTTCACCACGCCCTGTTATAGACAGGTAACACTAGGCATTGATTTCACCACGCCCTGTTATAGACAGGTAACACTAGTCATTGATTTCACCACGCCCTGTTATAGACAGGTAACACTAGGCATTGATTTCACCACGCCCTGTTATAGACAGGTAACACTAGTCATTGATTTCACCACGCCCTGTTATAGACAGGTAACACTAGTCATTGATTTCACCACGCCCTGTTATAGACAGGTAACACTAGGCATTGATTTCACCACGCCCTGTTATAGACAGGTAACACTAGTCATTGATTTCACCACGCCCTGTTATAGACAGGTAACACTAGGCATTGATTTCACCACGCCCTGTTATAGACAGGTAACACTAGGCATTGATTTCACCACGCCCTGTTATAGACAGGTAACACTAGTCATTGATTTCACCACGCCCTGTTATAGACAGGTAACACTAGTCATTGATTTCACCACGCCCTGTTATAGACAGGTAACACTAGGCATTGATTTCACCACGCCCTGTTATAGACAGGTAACACTAGTCATTGATTTCACCACGCCCTGTTATAGACAGGTAACACTAGGCATTGATTTCACCACGCCCTGTTATAGACAGGTAACACTAGTCATTGATTTCACCACGCCCTGTTATAGACAGGTAACACTAGTCATTGATTTCACCACGCCCTGTTATAGACAGGTAACACTAGGCATTGATTTCACCACGCCCTGTTATAGACAGGTAACACTAGTCATTGATTTCACCACGCCCTGTTATAGACAGGTAACACTAGGCATTGATTTCACCACGCCCTGTTATAGACAGGTAACACTAGGCATTGATTTCACCACGCCCTGTTATAGACAGGTAACACTAGGCATTGATTTCACCACGCCCTGTTATAGACAGGTAACACTAGGCATTGATTTCACCACGCCCTGTTATAGACAGGTAACACTAGGCATTGATTTCACCACGCCCTGTTATAGACAGGTAACACTAGGCATTGATTTCACCACGCCCTGTTATAGACAGGTAACACTAGGCATTGATTTCACCACGCCCTGTTATAGACAGGTAACACTAGTCATTGATTTCACCACGCCCTGTTATAGACAGGTAACACTAGGCATTGATTTCACCACGCCCTGTTATAGACAGGTAACACTAGGCATTGATTTCACCACGCCCTGTTATAGACAGGTAACACTAGGCATTGATTTCACCACGCCCTGTTATAGACAGGTAACACTAGGCATTGATTTCACCACGCCCTGTTATAGACAGGTAACACTAGTCATTGATTTCACCACGCCCTGTTATAGACAGGTAACACTAGTCATTGATTTCACCACGCCCTGTTATAGACAGGTAACACTAGGCATTGATTTCACCACGCCCTGTTATAGACAGGTAACACTAGGCATTGATTTCACCACGCCCTGTTATAGACAGGTAACACTAGGCATTGATTTCACCACGCCCTGTTATAGACAGGTAACACTAGGCATTGATTTCACCACGCCCTGTTATAGACAGGTAACACTAGGCATTGATTTCACCACGCCCTGTTATAGACAGGTAACACTAGTCATTGATTTCACCACGCCCTGTTATAGACAGGTAACACTAGGCATTGATTTCACCACGCCCTGTTATAGACAGGTAACACTAGGCATTGATTTCACCACGCCCTGTTATAGACAGGTAACACTAGGCATTGATTTCACCACGCCCTGTTATAGACAGGTAACACTAGGCATTGATTTCACCACGCCCTGTTATAGACAGGTAACACTAGGCATTGATTTCACCACGCCCTGTTATAGACAGGTAACACTAGGCATTGATTTCACCACGCCCTGTTATAGACAGGTAACACTAGTCATTGATTTCACCACGCCCTGTTATAGACAGGTAACACTAGGCATTGATTTCACCACGCCCTGTTATAGACAGGTAACACTAGGCATTGATTTCACCACGCCCTGTTATAGACAGGTAACACTAGGCATTGATTTCACCACGCCCTGTTATAGACAGGTAACACTAGGCATTGATTTCACCACGCCCTGTTATAGACAGGTAACACTAGTCATTGATTTCACCACGCCCTGTTATAGACAGGTAACACTAGGCATTGATTTCACCACGCCCTGTTATAGACAGGTAACACTAGGCATTGATTTCACCACGCCCTGTTATAGACAGGTAACACTAGGCATTGATTTCACCACGCCCTGTTATAGACAGGTAACACTAGGCATTGATTTCACCACGCCCTGTTATAGACAGGTAACACTAGGCATTGATTTCACCACGCCCTGTTATAGACAGGTAACACTAGTCATTGATTTCACCACGCCCTGTTATAGACAGGTAACACTAGGCATTGATTTCACCACGCCCTGTTATAGACAGGTAACACTAGGCATTGATTTCACCACGCCCTGTTATAGACAGGTAACACTAGGCATTGATTTCACCACGCCCTGTTATAGACAGGTAACACTAGGCATTGATTTCACCACGCCCTGTTATAGACAGGTAACACTAGTCATTGATTTCACCACGCCCTGTTATAGACAGGTAACACTAGGCATTGATTTCACCACGCCCTGTTATAGACAGGTAACACTAGGCATTGATTTCACCACGCCCTGTTATAGACAGGTAACACTAGGCATTGATTTCACCACGCCCTGTTATAGACAGGTAACACTAGGCATTGATTTCACCACGCCCTGTTATAGACAGGTAACACTAGGCATTGATTTCACCACGCCCTGTTATAGACAGGTAACACTAGGCATTGATTTCACCACGCCCTGTTATAGACAGGTAACACTAGGCATTGATTTCACCACGCCCTGTTATAGACAGGTAACACTAGTCATTGATTTCACCACGCCCTGTTATAGACAGGTAACACTAGGCATTGATTTCACCACGCCCTGTTATAGACAGGTAACACTAGGCATTGATTTCACCACGCCCTGTTATAGACAGGTAACACTAGGCATTGATTTCACCACGCCCTGTTATAGACAGGTAACACTAGGCATTGATTTCACCACGCCCTGTTATAGACAGGTAACACTAGGCATTGATTTCACCACGCCCTGTTATAGACAGGTAACACTAGTCATTGATTTCACCACGCCCTGTTATAGACAGGTAACACTAGGCATTGATTTCACCACGCCCTGTTATAGACAGGTAACACTAGGCATTGATTTCACCACGCCCTGTTATAGACAGG
>CM067368.1:12862359-12889859 GCA_034401795.1 Chaetoderma sp. LZ-2023a
AACGATATAGCCAATGCTTAGGACGAAAAAATCAAAATGGTGCGAAGCTACTTAAACTCTGTAAAAATACGAACATCTACACATTAAACAGGAGGGCCGGTGTAGATTGTTTCACGGGTAAGGCACGACCATTGTAGAGCTAGATTTCGCTGGCTGCGCCATGATAGGGTTAAATCTAACATGCTATGTTGTTGACTGCAATAGTCAAAGTTTGATGTGTAAATAGCTATTCTCTTCTTTTCGGAGGTGACAAAATTGCGTGTCAATATAAATGTTTAACACATTTAATGACGAGTTTTGGTCAAGATAATCTAAATATTGGCTTCATTATTGCTCATTTGCATTCCAAGAGAAGACTATTTTAGGCTTTGAAAAAAGCTGTTTCATATTTCAGAAAGTCGAGAATTGCATTAAGAATACACACAGGTTTGCCTGATTCTAAGCACAGCCCGCATTTCCACGTGTTGGAATTGGAATCATGAATTCCCAGAATCTCTATTTCGAGATAACTATTCATGAGTGTAGGAGAATATGATGAGGCTAGTTTGACTGGGTATCGTTGGTCCTTTTTACAGCAATGGCTCCCGGTTGGGTTAGTTTCAAAATATTTAACAGCATGTTTACTAAATTGTAAATCTATAATAATAATAATAATAATAATAATAATAATAATAATAATAATAATAATAATAATAATAATAATAATAATAATAATAATAATAATAATAATACGAGGACGACGACGACGACGACGACGACAACCCTGAGTTATTGAAGAACTGAACTTAGCAGGCATTGTAGGCTATTCACCGGCTCCACACGCAAACACAGACAGTATGTCTGACCATTCGCCAATTTTCTTGGCACAAACAACCACGTCCCTGCTCACGTGTGGCCCCGGGGCGTGTCCAGACCATCCCCAAAGCGTGTGGCTACTAACCACGCGATAGCGGAAACGCTGCGGTCTGGGATGACCACTAGACCGGGTTCGAAACGGACAGAGTTACCTCTGCAAATATACGAACCAGGTTTGTCCCCGAAACAGGAATGTCCCGGGAATCACGAAGTAAGCACGCTTCGTGTGAGACAGGATCCACTTCCAATCCGCCATATTGACGGCCGCGTCGACTGAAAAATGAATAGAGACTCGCTTCTAAAGGTTGTAATTTATATACGTGTAGTTGACGTCAATGTGCTAAACATTACTACAACCATATCTTTTCTCTGCCCGTCGCTTCTCTTCTAAACTATCACTTCCAATAGTCAGTTCTGTTCACTGAAAATAACTGACCCAGTGAAATCCTATTAAACTCATTCTAGTAGAGAGTTTCGAATATGTTGCTCATTGACGTAACGGCAACGAATATAGATCAATAATGTAATAATAATTACCAACATTCCATGTAATCGCCATTGACTGTGCAAATGTATGTATTAATGGACTCCATATGCCACATTGTGGCCTGGGTGTAAATAAATTGAATTGAATTGAATTGGTTCGGAATCTGCGCAGATGACGATCCAAGTCTAAGGTTTATGGGTGTAAATCACTTTGTAATCTTTTTCACGCGGATACAAAATCTACAAAGTCTGTTTACTGCGATAAGAAATAATACACCGCAATACATTTGAAACAACAGCCCACCCCCACCAGTCCCCATGACCACCTCACCTTCAAAATATAAATAGGCCTAATTGTTTCACTATATAGTCAAGGGGATATGTTGTACCCTCTAACCATTGCAGACCCGATTGATGCATAGACTATTATATTGAATATTTTGAATTAATTTGACTGAGAGCTTACGAATATATATATATTAGATGCTATCAGACGAGGCAAGATTTATCACAGGGCAGACTGAGCAGCTGTCCAGTAGGCGAGCGACGAAAACAATTCTTTTATATTAATTCCTCCCACCCACCCACACCACCGCCCCCCACCCCCACCCCCCAACAGGCATACAGCCACAACGTGTTCTTTTATAATCATTAAAGTCCCTTGAATACATTTTTCCATATTTACCTCAAATATTTGTGTGCGGTTGCCATGGAAATGGTAATGTAAACAAACACGGTAAAGGGTATTTAAAATGAACACACAATCAACTATTGCCAGTATTATGATTCATAAAATTAGAATTTTGGTATATTTTCACTAGATCCATAAGTAATTATTAAAAACAGTGATTGATCTCGACATTTCGCGGTCGATATCACTCTGTAGGTCCAAACATCTTTTAAAATTCTGAAAACAGGCGGAGACAAACACTTGATGAGTCGTACAAATATACAATTGAAATACTAGCATTTGATAATCCAGAGGCTGAATCGGAGCTAATCTCACAGATTCGTAACTGTATTAGACACTAGTTTCGTCTATTTCCAAAACACACGTGGCGTAATCGGCATAGGCGTTGTTTACTATTCACGCGATGACGTCATACCATGAATTTTTGGCCATGTCAACATTAATGAATTTAACCGATATTTTAACAATGATACAGTCTGTGAAAAGCTGTAAACATCTGTTTTATTTTTGGCGGTTTTTCATGAAATCCAACTTTTGTCTGTGATCCCCTTTAAGCATATCATGTATTGATCTCTCTGCAAATGTATGTAGATCTCTTAAGCAACGCCATTTATAGAATTCATAAAATCTTATACTGAACATTTCCTTTAGTCTTAGTTCTAGTCAAGGACGGAACCGATATTGCAGAAATGGCAATATTATTAAACCTGTGAATACTCATATTACAAATGCAACTTCGATGAAACTGGTCACACTGGCCTCTACAGTGATCTTGGAGAATGTCCATGTGCAGGCCAAAAGATTATTTTTGACATTTTTACCACTGGAATGGCCGGCTCGATAACCAAGCCAAGCACTCTAGTGGCCAATTTTAAATAATAGTATTCTCTTAGCGTGCAAATGGACATTAAATAAACAAATATTTAGATTTTCTTGAACAAATTCTGCCAATATTGTTACGGTTTTGCAACGATTCTGTAAATTAGAGCCTGCACAATTAAAGGTCGTGTCCATTAGATCAGGTAAACCACGTTTATGAGCGAAAGTTTCTCAAAATTAAATACAGTTAGTCTTACCAAAAACACTTTTGAATCATGTTTTCATTGTTACCATTTTTCCAATGCTACCACAACTTTCAATCAAAAGTGCAAATATAGAAAATTGGATTTTTACATGGTCTTCATTATTTATCCGAAGCCGCCAATCGTATGGTAGTAGTAGTAGTAGTAGTAGTAGTAGTAGTAGTAGTAGTAGTAGTAGTAGTAGTAGTAGTAGTAGTAGTAGTAGTAGTAGTAGTAGTAGTAGTAGTAGTAGTAGTAGTAGTAGTAGTAGTACTAGTAGTAGTAGTAGTCGTACAATGGCAGTTTTAAAACAACAAGGCGTCGGGCCGGCTCGTATGGTAATAGTAGTAGTAGTAGTAGTAGTAGTAGTAGTAGTAGTAGTAGTAGTAGTAGTAGTAGTAGTAGTAGTAGTAGTAGTAGTAGTAGTAGTAGTAGTAGTAGTAGTAGTAGTAGTAGTAGTAGTAGTAGTAGTAGTAGTCGTACAATGGCAGTTTTAAAACAACAAGGCTCGAGGTAGAAATAAAATGGCACTCTACATCGGGCCAGATAGAGGCAGAAACCCCCGCTCTAAAACAGCCAGCCGCCTGGCTGGTTCGAGAGAGAACCCCTCCCTCACCGCTCCCCAATCTGAAACAGCAAGCCATGCAAGGTTGGCACCCCCAGTCTGAAA
Source organism: Chaetoderma sp. LZ-2023a (assembly GCA_034401795.1). Lineage (NCBI taxonomy): Eukaryota > Metazoa > Mollusca > Caudofoveata > Chaetodermatida > Chaetodermatidae > Chaetoderma > Chaetoderma sp. LZ-2023a. The sequence goes on from CM067368.1 coordinate 12,866,123, forward strand.
CAGCATGCCACGCTAGCTTTCACAAGCTCGAGGTAGGGAGCCCCAATGGGTTGGGTGGAACGGACTACAACTGTTCTACCGCCACTGCGCCAGCGCCACCCTAAGCCGGGCCCCACCACGAGCAACACGTTCTAGGCCAGCAAGCTTCTGGAGGCAGGGCATGGTCAATATCGCCTTTCACCACCATCTAATCTCTTATCTAGAGGGCAGCATACATAGGCATAGCCACCAAAGATCTGATGCCACCACAGTCCAAGAACTGCCATTTAGAGAGGGAGGATATAAAGCTATAAGTCAGCGACGATTGTGACCATAGAAAAAGCTGTCCAAGAGTTAACGAAACTATGACAGCAAAGGGACATCACCCGCGGCATATATGTGTGTGTTCTCGCGGAAATGGATCCTATAGCTTTCCTAGCAGACACACCAAGATAAGACGGAAAGAAGGCTGGTTGAAGAAATCCTTTGGCTGAATTGGGTGAACTTCTGTATCTCCCTCAGAGTAACCTTGAATAAGGAGAAGAAGTGTGGGTCTGAAGTCTTGTCAGATCCCCTCGTCTTGCCTAAGTAACAGGCCCGCTTCAAGGCAAGCTACACTAGCGTGGTTGTGAAGGATGAGAGACGCAATGTTCTATATGCCCTTGACAACTATGCTCGCCAGGTGTCAGGATGGGATGTAGACCAGGTTGCGAATCTCTACCTCAACAACGTCAGATATCAGTTACTGCACAGCGGTTCATACATAGATCTCTCTGCCTCCATCAAAAGGAACCATGCTGTGGTTAACGTCCAGAATAGAGACGATCCCTGCCTATGCTGGTCTCTTCTGGCTTGGAAGTGGCCGCAGCTATTAATCCACAGAGGGCAACAACGTATACAGAGGACTAGGAGAACCATTACTTCCGTAGTGTGGACTCGCCTACACCGCTCAGCCAGCTGAAGCACATTGAAGTACATTGAATGACAGAATGGATTGGTAATAAATGTCTTCGGGCATGGCAAGTGGGCCTATTCACTTCAGCTGAGGAAGGCTGTGGTAAGAGTGCTGCTAGGAAGCATTTCTGCGAGCAGATTGTACACTGTTAATCTCAGGAGGCTCTACACATCCAGCAAAAGCAGTTCAACAACCGCCACAAGCATCTCAGTGTACCATTTGTCATCTATGCCGACTTTGAAGCCCTAACAACCAGCAGACGGAGTCGAATCCAGCTCAGGGCAGCAATCAGAAAACAGAGCACCATGAGATATGTAGCTTCTCCTACATGGTGTTACGCAGTGATGGCGTCAACGAATCGTCAGTGCAGTATCGAGGAGAAGATGCGGCAAAGTGGTTCCTGCTCGTACAGAGAGAAGGATAAGATAAAGGCTGTCCTCGCCCGTCCCAGAATATGGGGATGACCAGAGTTGAGTAGGGAGCTTATCGACTGCAGTCAACTGCCATGTGTGTGCCAAAAGCCTAGCGCACAGATAGCGTCTGATATTGCTGTCACATCGCTGGTCGCTACTGGGGATCAGCCCACAATAACCTCAAGCTGTCGCAGCGCGAAGACCACCACAGTGCCAGCCATATTCCAAAACCTGCATTTGTATGATTCCTGCCGGGCATATCCCAAACAGTTTAGAGGGGCTAATCAACTGCGTTGCAAATAACGAGAAGTACATCTGGTTCAGTGTCTGCAGTCTCCAGTTCGCTGACTCCTGACATCGCCTAACATGCCGTTAGCTACTTCCACTGCTTTCCCTTTCCAATAGCTGTATGAGCAAGCTCAATACAAGCTTCTGTTTCACACGTGTGTGTACCCTTTGCGTACATGGATAGGTGGAACCGTTTCAATGAGACCTCTCTCCCACAATAGCAAGACTATTATAGCAAACTCTCTCGTGAGGGCATATCTGACAGCAACTGTAGCCTTGCATCGGCTGTCTTGGCCCGGTTCGGCTGCCTGACAATGGCAGACTATCACGATGCTCTGATACCCTTCTTCTCGCAGATGTCTTTTAGAACTTCTACACCACATGCGTCCAGCAGTAACGTCTGGATCCGGCCCACTGCTAGACTAGTCCAGAATTGAGCTGTGATGCCCTACTCAAGAAGACATGGGTAGAATTGGAGCTTCTCACTGACTACAACATGCATCTCTTCACAGAGAAAGGGCTCACGGACGATGTGTCGATGGGTAAGCGCGCTTCCATGGCAAATAACTCATGCACTGCTGATTAGGATTCACAGCAGGCCAAAAACCACATCATGTATTTGTATGCTAACAATCTCTATAGTTGGGCGATGAGCCAACACTTACCGACTGGCAGCATGGTTGAAAAACTGGTACCTAACCTAACAGGCAATGAACGCCGTATGCTCCTCTACCGCGACCTCAAGCTCTACCTGACCCTGAAGATGAGACTGAAGAAGGTGCTAGGCTAGTGCTCTGCTTAGATCTCGCTTGGTTCAGCTTCTGGTCCTTCTCATCATGCCAGATGTTAAGTCGGAGAGCAGTCAACGTCACAGAGCTGCGGTAGACCATGCATTGAGGATCAAATCGCTGAGTATGCTGCAGGTACCGTGGCTGGCAGTGATGAGGGTCACACGACGAGGACTCATGAGGTCATTGAGCACATATTCAATGCTGTCGGTCGGGGGCACATAAGTGATAATAGGGCATCATTCCAGACATTACCAAACAACTACAAAGACTACCTCATCAAACCTGCTCGCAAGGTTGACGCACACAGATTATGGAAAAGTGGATTTTTACGATCAGATCCATAAGAAAAAAGACACGGGTCCAGGCACAAATGGATCCAGTGGAGCAGGTGGAAGCTGAAGCAGAGCAAGTGAAGGTTGAAGGGGAGCAGGTGAAAGAGTTTCCTGATCGCAGTTCTCATTGAATCCACTCGCTACAATATTATGTAGGTAACTAGATCAAACATGCCAAGTCATAGATTCTCTCAGGCCGTTGGTTGTCTGTGTTATCTCCGCTTACTAGATTTAGTGTTCCTGTGCACATGTACGTGTGTGTGTGTGTGTGCGTGCGAGCTTGCATACGAGCGTGCGTGCATGTTTTCATGTATGTGCGTGTGCGTGTGTGTGTGGATGGGTGTGTGTGTGTGTGTGGGCGTGCGTGCGTGCGTGCGTGCGTGCGTACGTGCGTGCGTGCGTGCGCGTGTGTGCACGCGTGTGCGTGTGTGTGTGTGTGTGCGTGTGTGCATGCGTGCATGCGTGTGTGGGCATGTGTATGCGTGTGTACGTGACAGACCACCACCAGCGACAGACCACCACCAAACAGACAGGCTGATCTACTCCGAGCATGCCGTGCATAACCAGCCTATCCTTGATGGACACGGTTTTGGTCTTGTTGATGGCCAATTAGCCTAGCGTGTCGGTGACTCCAATGGCATTTCTAGCAGGCATGGAACCTTGGATCTCTCGTGGCTCTGCCTTCTCCTTGAAGTCTATGAAAGAGATGGGAGCAACAGTATCATCAAAACAAGGCGGGCTTCACGCACGTGAGCTCTTTGCTTTCTCCATCTGTGATTGATACAGTCATGTTTGGCATGGGTTATTAAGCCCACATCTTAAGCCTGGTCGTATCCCCCTGTGAAACAGGTGGGCATAGGTTGAACCTGAGGGCCATTGGAAGAAGTAACTGTGCGCCAGATACTGACGCTCTCTGTATGGGCATACCTTGTGGCTAACCAGCAGTCCCCTGCATTGGAGATCATCAGCCATCATGCTTAACTACCACCGGAGCTAGGACAGCAGGAATGATCTAATTGCCACCTGTCATGTTGGCCACGATGGCATTCGTTGCCACATTACTGACAACATGAACTGCAAGTAGCTTATCCTGTGTATCATCTGGACTGTTCCTCGCAGCAGCTTCACCTTCATAGTCGTCCATATCTATCTTGGCCTGGATTGTCATTCTACTTACGAGTATGTTGCGTGTCGTGGCTGGATACCCCTTCTGTCATGATAGTGGATGCCCAGTGGGGTGGGCTGGGCGTGGGGGAGGTGGGCAAAGGGGCACTGCCGAGATGAACCTCAGTATAATCATTTGCAGAAAACGTCTATGACCACTTTCATCCCTTAAAGATATTGATTCTGTCTGCCACTTCAATACTGTGCAGAGGGTGGGGCTCGGTTGTCTGCCTAAGACACAAGCTCGAGGTCAGATCCTCTGTGTCTCATGTTAACACGCCAGAGTCTGTCATGGAGCAAACAGTGGGCACATTCTACCAAGTGAGCGTTGTCAGGGCACCAGTCCTGTGAATGGTTACGGGTAATTCCACCATGTCGATGTGATACTGGCAGGAATCTTGCGGCTGGTTGCGCAGCGTCTAGAGATTACTATCCGGTAGATCTGGCTGTACCAGACAACTCCCAATGAACCATTACAGTTGTAGCTATGCCCTGCCCATCTTTAGCTAAGTTCCACCCACGCCTCGCTCGTGTTAGTATCGATCGATCCCTCAGCTCCATAACTATCAATATCCCGAAAAGTATACAGGTAAGCTGTTAAATATTATTAAACTAATTTGACTGGGTGCTATGTCAGCAACAGCGCCCAGTCAAATTAGTTTCAAAATATTCAACAGAGTGTTTATTAAATAGTAAAAATATATAATTTGTACAACGTGTCGGACTATTAAGCTTTCAAAATGGACTAAATCGATTCATTCATGGCATAATGATTGTGACGTCATCGTATACAATGATGGATGGATAAAGTGAAAAGAAGGTCCATCCTTCTGCTAGAGACTAGAGCTCTGCATGCAGCCACATCATGCATTCTATTGCATCGCATACAGTGATGGCCGGCCATGATTATAGTTTTCCGTATGTACGCATATTGTGGGACCAGTCTCTAATTGCATATTCGCAATATGTAATGTGTGGTTGATCAGATCATCCGTTCAATTTGGACGCTTGTCGGGAGCTTGAGATTGACCTTGCCCTGCCTTCAGAAGCGTGTTGGCCTAGAAATCAAGGTGGAGCCCAGGACCGGTGTTGATAGAACAGCTGTTGTCCGCAACCCCTGCCCCAGGGGTCACTACCTCGAGCTCGCAAGAAGTAGTGCAGCTTGCTGTTTCAAACCAGGAGTCGAGTCGGCGTGGCTTGTTGTTTCAGACCAGAGTTTCCTACCTCGCGCTGGCCCAACGTAGATTGCCATTTCGTTACTAACTCGAGTAGGTCAGACGGCGTGCTGTTTTAGAACTGTCATTTTATTATTACTACTACTTATGATCGATTCAAGATGTTATTATCAAACAGAGATTCAGGCTATTGTGTGTTTCTTTGGCATGCCTTTGGGTTTTTTATTTCTTTCTATTAATAACAAATTACAGTAGATCTATAAATTCTTTTAAGTTGTGATATGGACTTTGGATATTAGCTGCCCAATGCGCGTTTTCTACATTTAAACAACTGGTTCTGCAAGGATGAAAGTGTGAGGGACTGTGCATGCGTGTGCACGCGGGTTTGTGCATGCGGTTGTGGGGTGTGTGGATGTATGGAAGAAGAGAGGCAGAGAAATCAAGGTAGAGATAGATGGCAGGGAAATAAAGAGGGAGACAGAGGGACTATGAATAAGAGAGAGTTTAAAGCTACTGGTAAAGGCAAATACACTATCGCAGATTGGTCTCTACGCTATATAACTCGTTTCACTATCTAAATACAAGACTATCTGAGCATTTAACAACCAATGAAACGATGTGCTATCACCGTTCCAGCGATCGTCAAATACCGCATTTCAGCTTTGTCAATCGATGATTTAGCCATTTTGCTCGTCTTTCCGAAAAACGGAAACGGACCGTGACGTTAATACCAGTGCTTGTATTTCCTCATTTACTTTCGGTTTCGTTTTAGCTTTTGTTAACGACTGACATGCCTGCTGCAAAATTATGTAATCGACTGTATTTAACAGTCACAACTAGAAAATCCTCAAAAAAATTCCAATAATTTTCTATTCCTAGAAATAACAATTGATTCGTGAATTGGTCCACATATGACACTTATCGCGCAGGTAAGCCGATGTCACGAAAACTGATAACCCTTGACAAATTGAAATTCTGCACATGCGATTCCTACAAACGTTTAGCGATTTCTTTTGTTCCTGGGATTTAACAAAATAATGAAGAGACAACTAAAAAGAGGCTGTCAGAATAGATTTAACTTTGTTAGCGTTGTAGCATTGAGGGCAGCAAACATTCAACAATGCATGCAATAGCCGAAATGGCAGAAAAAATCATTGAATCACTGGGAAAAAAACCCAAAGTATAATAGGCATCTTCTTGGACCTTTCAAAAGCTTTCGACACTATCAACCACCAGATCTTACTAGAAAAACTTGCCTATTATGGCATAAGAGACGGTGCACTCATCTGGTTTCAGAACCACCTAAGTAAAAGAACACAATGTGTACAATATAATGAGATATGCTCTGAAAACAGGCAATTAACTTGTGGTGTTCCTCAGGGATCTATTCTTGGCCCACTGCTGTTCCTTCTTTACATGAATGATCTACCTAACATGTGCAAGCAAATGTCATTAATACTGTTCGCTGATGACACAAATGCTTTTGCTGCGATGACAACATAGACACCCTATACAGAAAAACAAATAGGGAAATGGAAGAAATTACTGACTGGTTTTCAATAAACAAATTGTCGTTGAATGTTGACAAAACAAATTATATGTTATTTACAAATCTCAAACTAAAAAAGATGAAATTCCAAAAATCTACATAAACAAAAAAGAAATTGAGGAGGCCTCATTTGCCAAATTTATTGGAGTATATTTGGATAAACATTTGACCTGGGCCAAACAAATCGAGACGGTAACAGCAAAGGTGGCAAGAGGTTATACAAAGACCAAGACCTTACATGACTCCAGCTACAATTAAACCCCTATAATGCACCCTTGTTCTTCCGCATCTCACCTACTGTAACGCTATCTGGACGAATTCACACAAAAGCAACCTAACAAAGCTACAAAGTCTACAGAAAAAGGCACTAAAACTCTTTTCTAAACCAGCAAAGGGCCAGAATATATTCAAGTCAGAAAAGCTATTAAAACTGAAGGACATAGGCAAACTACAGATGTACACCATTGTAAAGTTTCACCATAATACATTACCACAATCCATAGCCTCCAATTGCACACTAAGCACCGACATCCACAAACACAACACTAAGACAAAACACAATCTACACACTCAATTTACACGAACAGAAATAGGAAAACGACGAATTACATTACAATAACAGCCACAAAACTATGGAACAGCACCAGTACAAAAATACGCGATAGTATATTAAACAAGACATCCTTTAAGAAGATTGCCAGGGAATCTATGGTCGACAAATACTAAATTAATATATTTATACCTGATGGTCACATATTCTCTGCTAATTAATAATAATACAAACCTAAGACATTCCACCACCACCACCACCACCACTATAGATAAACTAACCTAACCTAATAATTGAAGTAATAAGTCTAAACACAAACATACTTCACAGTTTACTTTCACTACTACTACACCTAAATAGCCCACATACAATCAACGCATCTGTCGATTCTTTACAACTCCAACTATCTCAACTTTATATTACAGTGACTAAGCAACCGATGCCCAAGGTCAGAAGGTGCAACAACTAGCAGAAAAATGTGATTTTACAAGGAAACTGTGTTCTCCATTCAGTGAACGATGTTGCAAAAAGTAGCTGGTGCACACAGCACCATTTTCAAACAACATCATTCACCAAATGCATGCAAGCAGTCGTTTTTCTGTCTAATTAAATACAGTAACAGAGAAATAGATTTCTATGTTTAAAATTTGAATTAACCGGTCCTAGATAAATTATTTATGCTAAATTATAACAAGGATATTGTTTTTCCATAATATATACTAATCGATTATCAATATTTTAATACATGTATGATGAGTTAACTAAGCAGTATTACCAGATGCTCATATAAACATAAGCATACTCAACAATAGAACACAATACCATAGTCCACATAATAACAAGTGTAGGGGAGAAAATATAAAATGGTACAATAATGAACATCTGAAGATTTTTTTTTAAATGTTCCATCCTCTACTCTCAGATAAACCGGCTTTAAAACATCAAGGGATGTGTATTAAAATTCACAAATCAAAATGTCAATATGTTGTGCCTTTTTGCTGTGATCAAATACAGACAGAGACATTGCACCCATGACGTCTTGAGGGCAATGCGTTCATATTTCTAAAAAGTGGTCGGTACACATTGAAGATTTCCTGATCCTCTTTTTAATCTTTCTTATGCTCCTCCCTCCTCGATACAACCTTCTATGTTTGGCTGCTGCGACAGCCGGTTCTATCGATGAGGATGGAGCGTGACACCAGCTCGCCTCGTAGGTAATGAGACCCAACGATATTTCTAACGGTGTCTGGGCCTGATCTGACTTCTCGTTTCAGTATGATCGGTTCAACACGATGGTCTTCCGTGTTCTCCAGAGTAACAACTAAGTCTGCCAAACTTTTGCCTTGGGTTATACAACAAGGTGATAGTTTTATTGCTAAAATTAACTGTACAATAAGACCTACAAAGGTGGCAACTTGTACCGTTACCGGTTTACGTATTTACAACAATAAATAAATAAAACAAATGTTCCCTAAATTTCCTAATACGAACTAGCAATACTCCCAGTGACTCTGGTCTGCTATGCTATTCCAAACGGATGTACGGGCGGACCTACAATGCTATAACCGAGTTCAAAACCTGACTCCTAAACTGGACCTACCGAGAGACTCTCGATAAAAAGACAAAGTGCCTTTTATATACTACTCTCAGTTTCGACTCTCCTCCATCTTGGTTTCACACCACCGGAGGTTTATTCGATTCCCATTGGATTATGACATCGATTTCACCAATCACCACTCCGACCCTCCCGCCTAAGGAGGGTGCCTTTTACCTACCACTTGTGGTTTGGGCTGATTCTGGAGTGATGGGAACTGTCATCTAACTAACCACATTTAGAATTCCTACTGGATCAACCTGTCAAGAGTGATGGATGCTTGTTTGATAACAAGCATTACTGGTGGATTAGCACGCCTCTGTGATTGATATGTTTTCGATACAAAACTTTTATTGTGCACCTAATGCCTACCGGAGTCTATAATGTCCATGTCCCGTCCATTGCCTATTAGCCGACAACCTGTAGAAGGCTAGAGTTAATTTGCACACCTGCTACTATCCATCATAGCAGGATTACATTTGGCTTATGTTGGCACACGCTTCCGTGAGAACACAGGCCGCTTACATAACTTCACTAAGTCCGTCTGTCATAACTAATCCTTTGATTGATTCCAACTGGTGCTAACCACGCTGACTCATACTCGATTCAGTTTCTGTGAAACTGTAACTGCGCAGTAGCTGACGTAACCACTGCCAGTCATCCAGTGCTGCTAATACATATCCAAATAATAAGATGCTACCCACTGGTAATGCATCTAAATATAGATGGTTACGTAATGCTGGTAATAGGTCTAAATATAGATTATTACGTAGTGCTGGTAACACATCTAAATATAGCCGACGATCGCATCGTTTCTGCGAAACTACTTGATGCCACCCAGTGCATCTAAATATACATTGTGACATAGTCTATTAGCTCACCTGGTAATCAAACATGAATTTCACTCGGGACTTACTCGCACATATAAGACGTCCAGCGGGGTCATGACTTCCCACAAGACAGTCCCATATCTACACATGCCCCTCAACCGAAGTTAAATACCCGCCTCGCTTAAGGCCTTTAAGAGACCGATATTTACCTCGTTGTGTACCATCAAAACCTAAACCACGCCATACCAGAGTCATCCAGACTATGTCATACACCACAATTATATCCTCTTTAATCCACAATGTTAACTAAACATGTCCGGGTCACGGAATATCATGCGCAATTGACGGTCCCCGGAAACACAGGAAAACATCATAATCCTATACAAATTACAAACTTGGCCGGCTAATGGAATATCATGCGCAATTGACCATCCCCGGAAACACATTAATAGCATCATTAATATATAAATATCGGCAAGGTATAACTATAATATTCGTAATACGACAATATCAGTCAATATAGAATTCACAGTGCAAATACCATTACAAATCATGTTCAATTAATAAGCGCAATATTATAAAGTCAAATTCCTACCACGAAGTGTTCCATATACAACATATAAAGCTCACTCCGAAATGTCATTGAGGCGATTCCTGGCAACCACTAAGATCCACGTTAGGTTCCTCAATGTCATTGTATAGCTCCACGTCTATCCAATGGTCAGCCGTCGGGTCGATCTCGGTCCTGGCAATAGCGTTAGGCGACGACCCGGCCGACATCTCCACCATTACTGGCAGGGCTGCAGTTCCCCGCGGTCGCGGAGAACGAATATGACGTGGCGCACTACTGTGGGCCACAGGTGGCTTGCATCTTAGCCAAATCCACATGCGGTTCAAAATACCACATTTATATAATATAAATATCACCACAATCACTACAATGGAGGAGCCCGTTGAATATGAGACGAAAGAGCGTACTCCGATGCCATCGAACATCACTGGGTCGATCGCGGATAATGGTGCTAGCGGCACATACTTGGACTTTTGTAAATGGTTCCAGGGATGCATTTTCAAATGGTTCACAATCAGAGACTGGTTCAGAGCTCCAGTCACGTCCAAGTGAGGCATTTCAATGTCTTGGTTAACCCGAGTGTACGTCCGACTATAAGACGCAACAGGCTCGAACTGCCAGCCCCTCCCGCTATCCCCGCATTCACCAGACATTAATATTAATGCATACACGCCATTACTCACCAGACACCGGTCGGTCAGTCATCCGTCACAGTGTATTTCCATAGTTTCACCGAAGGTTTGCAACACAATGCCTATCTTCTTGTTGGCAAATAATTTACTAGAGGTTATGTTAGATTCGGATAGTTGAATATTGCACGTACTGTCGGTAGTGTTTGTTAATATGCTCACTATGCAGGGTATGTGGTCTTATCGACCCTCAGCTGACCCTGACACACCCTAGGGCCAGTCCTGTGACACCCAGACACGGTAAAGTACCACCCGGTCTTCGTATCGAGACCGATGCTGGTACTACCTTCATGTAGTAACCCTTGGTGGCCAATGGTTCGGACCACGAATGTAGACCGTACTCTATATAACTATCATAGTCAATCAACGGTAACGTCGCTACGTAGTGCAACATACTGTCGTCCTTCCACAACGGGTGAACTACCACGTTCCAATAGTACCACTGGTACGGACGTACCAGCTGATTCCCCACCCTGACATGCCTAGATACCGAGGCCAGATCGGCTGGACCAAACAGCTCCTCGGTCAATCTCCCTAACTCAAGGGACGCGGTTTGCCTATGGAATTGCTCTGCCGTCTTCTGGTAGTCATAGACCAAGTACTCGGCCGAGTCTACCATGTGTCCGAGGCGCACCAGGGTATACAGTTCGTTCTGTCGGGTTTCGTGTATACGTAGAACTCGGCTCATGTTACCGGTCACCTCGACCAGACCAGCACCGAGCTCATAGATGCGGTCCGTATTCATGTTAATGCCATGGAACGCCCATTTCACGTGAGATGCTAACTTGTGAGAAAAATGTACTACCCTATTCACATTAGTCATCGCCTTCTTCGCCACGTCACGGATAGCATCGATATCCCCGGACGTAGCCGTTCCAAACAATGACGAGACAATGTCCCCACGAAGTTAAACAACCCCCGCTTCCGTCGGGTCTGGGTTCTACGTACCATTGTTTGTTGGGTTTTAAGAGCGATCTTCCGTGCTCTGCGTATCCGGTGTTGCAGGCCGAATATATCCTCTGCGCTTACGGAAGAGGTTCTGCGGCTGAAATCCGCAACCAGGCCAGCCATTTGGGCCAACCGTCCTAGAAATTCCTTCGGTAAATACGGATGGTCTATCGAAACTTTCACCGTCCATTCTGCCCGGATAATGGACACGGCATCGGGTTGGGTAACCATAACCCCGTTCGGCAACCGATGCATGCTAGAATCCTTACATATACCTGACACCCTGGCTGCTTCCCTAACGAACGCAACTAGTGCTACCACTATACATAACTGAACAAAATACATGCTGCTACACTACTGCGATGGGTATGGGTACAAGTTACCAGTCCGAACAATAACTAGCGGTGGCTACGGCACCTTATAACTGCCTCTATATGCTCGATAAAGTCATCACACAGGGCGCGGCCAAACGCGTCAATCCTGAGTCGCTTGTTGTTGATTTCGACCTCAGGTGCGTGTCTGCGCTTGCGCAGAAAGTAACGCTGCTCAGGCAGTGTTTCCATTGGTTCTGGCACACTTTCAGGTACCTCCTCCGAGCTGCCCATCACGACAGTCTGAGGAGTCACGTGAGTTTCCATGGGTGACTCATGGTTTTGATTCCCACTCGTACCAGGTTGACTGATGTTGTTATCAACCATCCTACCCCTCTTGCTCACCCTTGGCTCGTCATCAGAAGCTGGTCGCTTCCTACGAGCTCTCTTACCATGGGTAGCCATAGGGTCGGACTCTGGCCCTTCTTCGGACCTTGTGAGCATCATCACCCATGCAGGGTTATGCACAGGGCGCGACCGTACTTTGTCCCAGCACATTTCTGAGTCGACTACGCGTAACTTAGCTATATTCAGCACGCGTACCTTCCCAGACCTTTGATGCCGGACATGAGCCACAGGCCCATTGATCTTAAAGATCTCATATTCTGGGTCACTGCGAGAGGTCACCTTCATCCGTTCCTCTGCTTTCACGACCACCGAATCACCCACCTTAAATACACCAGCGTTTGCACACTTGTCAATCTGTTAATGGTGGACTTCACGAGACTTAGCCATTTCCATACGAGCACGCAGCAAGGAATTGTTGAGACAGGTCAGTCTCTCACCCAGATCCTGCGATGAGTCTATTGGAATAGCAAACGGCAGTCTTGCCCGTCGACCGTATGTCAGATAAAATGGTGTACAACCAGTCATGGAATGACGAGTACTGCGGTACGCTGTTAGAGCCGCACCCAATTCGTCCTCCCATGAGCGAGAAGCATTGTTAACCCCATTCTGGATCAAATCCTTAAAGGTGCGATTAAACCTCTCGGTATGCCCATTAGTTTGTGGGTGGTAGGGACTCGATCTTCTGTGATCGATCCCGTGTTCCATGAATCTCTCCTCCAGAGACTTGGAACAAAACTCTTTTCCCTGATTGGTTATAAAAATCTCAGGGACACCATGATGGGCGACGTACTCATTGAAGAACTTGTCTTCAACATTTTGAGATGTCTTGGCTGGAATCGGATATGCTTCTGCCCACGCAGAACAATGATCGACTATCGTCATGATATACACATTACCCTTACTCGACTCTAACAGTGGACCTATCAAATCCATGCCTATTAACTGACTCGGATAATTGGCCATGGGCATCTCACTGTACCTCAGTCGAGTATTGACAGCGTGGTTGACCTGGCATGTCGTACACGTCTCGAGCATATGAACCACGTCTTTCCTTAAAGACGTCCACACAAACGAATCTCTTACCATACCGATAGTCTTCTGCAGACCTTGGTGACCGGCTCGTTCATGAGCCATCCGGAGCACTTTCTCATGGAACAGGGTAGGTAACATGATTCTGGGGTACTCAGCGTCCAACGCTGAAGGCGTAATTAAAGAATATAATATCCCGTTCTTGACCATATACTCCTCCGGTGTGTTCTTGAACAACTCCGGGTATTCCTTGGTCTGCTCGGCACACAACTCGTTGTAGGGAATGTCAAATACCTCTAGAGGGACATGCGGTAATGCACCCTCGTCTACATCTGGTATGACAACATCGCCTGTATCTAAGGTGGCGACCTCCACTGGACGACGTAACCTGGACAACATGTCCGCTCGAATATTCTTCGAGCCTTGGATGTACTCTATCTTACATCCATACTCGGCAATCAGCACTGCCCAGTGCTGTACTTTCGTGTTTTTAACCTCTCCCACAAACAAACTCTTAAGGGGTTTGTGGTCGGTATACACTGTGAACTGTGCGCCAAATAAATAAGGCCTAAGCTTCTTCAATGCATAGATCACAGCATAAGCTTCCTTCTCTATCACAGTCCAGTTTAGCTGACTGTCCTTCAGGGTAGAGCTTACATACTGTATGACTCACTCTATACCCTTATCATCTACCTGTACTAGTATCGCACCTATCGCATAGCTAGACGCATCAGTATATAGCCTATATGGAGCATTTAAATTCGGATAGGTGAGAACCGTCTCACTACACAGCAAGTTTTGTAATTTCTTAAACGCTTGCTGTTCCTCCTTACCCCATTCAAAACGTTCATACTTCTTAGTTAACTCTATCAAAGGCTTGGCAATTTCGGCATAGCCTTGCATGCAAGAGCGGTAATAACCTGTAGCTCCAGGAAAACTCCTCACCTCGCCCACATCGCGTGGTGGTGACATTTCCCTTATGACCTTGACCTTCTGGACCTGAGGAGCCACTCCTTGTGCAGAAACACGATAGCCTAACAAGTCCACAGACTCGCGGGCAAAATCGCATTTCTTTTTCTTAACCTGCAAATTGTATTCCTGAATCCTACGCATAACTTTACACAAATGCTGTGCATGCTCAGCTGGATTTCTTGAATATACGACTACATCGTCGACAAAAACATGCAAATATTTTCCCACGAATTCTCGGAAAATACCGTTCATTGCCCTCTGAAATACGGCACCTGAGTTGCAAAAACCAAAAGGCATCCGAATCCATTCGAAAAGACCTTCACTGCAAACGAATGCTGTTTTCTCTATGTCATGGCTGTCCATTGGTATCTGCCAATAGCCAGACTTCAAGTCCATAGTCGAAAATATCGTTGTGCCGCGCATCGAGTCAAAAATATCTGTTATATTCGGTAATGGATAACTGTCTTTACGACATACAGAATTCAACTTCCTGTAGTCGACACAAAATCTCGTGTCCCCGTCCTTCTTAGGAACTAACGTAATGGGTGACGCCCATGGGGATGACGACGGTCTTATGACGCCTGCTGCCAGCATTTCGGCCACTTGATTCTTGACTACATACTGCTTGGCCAGCGGTAGACGGTAGGCTTTCTGGCTTATAGGATACGCATCTCCTGTTGGTACCGTACATTTTACTTTGGGTATCAATCCTAAAGTATTTGGATGAGCCGTATCAAAGTTATCCGCAAAGTCCTCAAGCACTTTGTCGATAGCTTTATATCCAGTCGTTTCTTTACAACTCGCATAGACATAATCTGTCTGTTCCCTATAGGGATACCTAAAGGGATATATCTGGCCAAACCATACTACAACTTTGGCCTGATAGTCAATCATTGCATTTCCCAAGTGCAAAGCATCCGCACCAAGCAAACATTCATGCCGCATTCTCGCAACTACCGTACTCGGAACAGGACGGGCATTTTTTAACTTTACATGGGTCTCCCCCAAAAGTTCTATTGGGGAACCATTTACTGCCAAGAGCGTCTTCACACTTTTCAATGCCCTAGCATTCAACATGCTACGCCATATATCCCTGCGAATCAAGGATGTACTAGCACCAGTATCCACTAAGGCATGCAAGTACTCACCCTGATCGGTTGGACCGATTTTATCCATTTTCAGACGGATTAGAAATCGCTCGGTCGGCGAATTCACCAGCGATCTCCTCCGCCGTTGTTTGACGGACTCCTCCGTCCACTGACTACCTCGGCGTAACTGTTCCTTCGGGAGGATGAGTCCTGTCTGACACCGTATGAATAACGGCCATGCGCATCCGTCCCCTCTCCGGTCAAAACGAACCCATCGCGGTCTTCATATTCGTCTCGATCGCGAAACTGATTGTTTTTGTCCTTCCGGAGGTTATGCGAACAGTCGCGGGGTGTTACGTTTCTCTCCTGCTGTCGACGGTCGACCATGTCGATATCTAGATCGTCAGTGCGTGGCCGCTTGATGGCTCTGCGTGCGGGTGGACCCTGTTGCTGAGTCCAGGCGGGACCATTCGGCGGCGGACCCCATTCCGGGCAGTCCCTCACATAGTGGCCATCTCTGCCACACCCGAAACATCTTACGGTCATAGTGGGAGCGTTTTTCCTGCTCATATATGCACCAAAACTGCTGCTGTGGTACTTGGCACAGTCTTGCGACATATGCCCTTCCTCTCCGCAACTGAAACACGTCACGGGCGGTGCTCGTCGCTACGGCTTGGGATGCGGGGTGCACTTCCGGTCGATGTTTTCGCGCGGCTGCATTGGCTGACGGCAGTCGCTCTTGTAATGGCCAACCCGGCCACAGTTATAGCAAGTCACATGCTGCAAGTCTTTCCCTGCTCGAGCTTGTCGGGGAGACGGCGGGGCATGCACCTTTGCTGGCACCGCTGTCTCCTTTTCGGACTTGGCAGCCCTGGTCACCGGCTTCTGCTCCCGCAACTGCAGGTCGCTTACTAAGCCACACAGCTGCTCGATCATCTTGTTTTGCTGTGCGATCTGCTTCTTTAGAGTTCTCACCACACTCCAGATCTCTCTCTCGTCCTCTGGGCCTACCATGTTCACTTCCATGCTTTCCTCCTGCCACTCGTCGATCTTCCTCGCCTTGAGCAGGTCGTCGCACGTGGCCTCTTCCTCGGCTATCTCGATGGCCCTGTTCAAGGTGGTAGCCTTCTTACGGATTATTTGCTTGCTAAGCCGGTGATCCGACAGCGCCTTCAAATAGATCCCTAGCACGGTGTGACGGTTATCATCGTTCTCTATGGGATACGCTCGGTTGCTGAGTTTGCGGTACCTTCGGTTGAAGGTTGTAACTGTCTCATTTCGCCTCTGCCGGACCCCCTCGAGGTCATACTTGATTCTTTCTCCCTCGTTGGCTGAAATGAAATTCAGCATGATGTACTGACGGAATTCCTCGAAGGTGACGTCCTCTCTTACCTTCCCCACTAGGAACCCATCTATTGCTCGTGACAGCTGCCCTCGTGCCACCCGGGTGATTACATAGGCAGGTATGCCTTCTAGACATCCCTCATTAGTGACCCATGCCCGTTGGGTCTCATCGAGGAAAGTGCGCACCTCTTCCGGCACCACTCCGTCACATGGCTGGATTCGATAGATCGTGTCCTGGATCTCCCTCCGGTACACCCGCTCGGCTTCTCGATGGTTGCTGCTGTCAACAATGGCTCCCGCCATCGCTACTCCCATCGTCTGCATAGCGGCGATGGTCTTGGGTCGGAGCTGGGGTGGCAGCGGTACTTCCATGGGTGGCATGGATGGGTCAATAGTTCGCTTGGCTGAGGTGGCCATTTCTGCGCTACTGACAATGTAAGCCGATTATGACTCTCTGAAGACGGGGTTGCTCAGGGCAGACTACCTCGGTAGTGATTTTTACTACGGAATTCTCATGATACTTGCGATGCTGAGTGATCTGAGTGCTGTCGGATAACTTGGCCGTGTCTAGGAATACCTGTACCAAGTCAGCGACGTCTTTCAATACAATGGCTGAATTGGAGAGTGGTGTTCCCGGTTGGGCCATATACTTTGGTAGTCACTGTTGATACTCAGGATCCTGGCAGGCTCGCCACTGAAGATTTCCTGATCCTCTTCTTAATCTTTCTTAGGCTCCTCCCTCCTCGATACAACCTTGTATGTTTGGCTGCTGCGACAGCCGGTTCTATCGATGAGGATGGAGCGTGACACCAGCTCGCCTCGTAGGTAATGAGACCCAACGATATTTCTAACGGTGTCTGGGCCTGATCTGACTTCTCGTTTCAGTATGATCGGTTCGACACGGTGGTCTTCCGTGTTCTCCAGAGTAACAACTAAGTCTGCCAAACTTTTGCCTTGCGTTATACAACAAGGTGATAGTTTTATTGCTAAAATTAACTGTACAATAAGACCTACAAAGGTGGCAACTTGTACCGTTACCGGTTTACGTATTTACAACAATAGATAAATAAAATCAATGTTCCCTAAATTTCCTAATACGAACTAGCAATACTCCCAGTGACTCTGGTCTGCTATGCTATTCCAAACTGATGTACGGGCGGACCTACAATGCTATAACCGAGTTCAAATCCTGACTCCTAAACTGGACCTACCGAGAGACTCTCGATAAAAAGACAAAGTGCCTTTTATATGCTACTCTCAGTTTCGACTCTCCTCCATCTTGGTTTCACACCGCCGGAGGTTTATTCGATTCCCATTGGATTATGACATCGATTTCACCAATCACCACTCCGACCCTCCCGCCTAAGGAGGGTGCCTTTTACCTAGCACTTGTGGTTTGGGCTGATTCTGGAGTGATGGGAACTGTCATCTAACTAACCACATTTAGAATTCCTACTGGATCAACCTGTCAAGAGTGACGGATGCTTGTTTGATAACAAGCATTACTGGTAGATTAGCACGCCTCTGTGATTGATATGTTTTCGATACAAAACTTTGATTGTGCACATAATGCCTACCGGACGCTACAATGTCCATGTCCCGTCCATTGCCTATTAGCCGACAACCTGTAGAAGGCTAGAGTTAATTTGCACACCTGCTACTATCCATCATAGCAGGATTACATTCGGCTTATGTTGTCACACGCTTCCGTGAGAACACAGGCCACTTACATAACTTCACTAAGTCCGTCTGTCATAACTACTCCTTTGATTGATTCCAACTGGTGCTAACCACGCTGACTCATACTCGATTCAGATTCTGCGAAACTGTAACTGCGCAGTAGTTGACATAACCACTGCCAGTCATCCAGTGCTGCTAATACATATCCAAATAATAAGATCCTACCCACTGGTAATGCATCTAAATATAGATGGTTACGTAATGCTGGTAATAGATCTAAATATAGCTTATTACGTAGTGCTGGTAACACATCTAAATATAGCCGACGATCGCATCGTTTCTGCGAAACTACTTGATGCCACCCAGTGCATCTAAATATACATTGTGGCATAGTCTATTAGCTCACCTGGTATTCAAACATGATTTCACTCGGGACTTACTCGCACATATAAGACGTCCAGCGGGGTCATGACTTCCCACAAGACAGTCCCATATCTACAACATGTGCAGGCCTCTCGATTAACATCTTAATCAGGGAAGTATCCAGCTATGATGCAACTACAATTTCGTATGTGAGACCCTTGATCCCAAGTTAATGGATGAACATTATTGATCCTTTAACTGTTAGTTAGCTTAGACGAAATCTAACCCATCGCCTTTGAAAATGGCCAGACAATTAAAGGCGTGTATTCAAATTCTATATGCTATTTACAGCATTAGTACAAATAATCAAATTTGATTATAAAATATAATAAACATCAACCATATATAATGTAGCAGTACTCACAATCACTTTTCAAATGTATTCAACCCAATAGCAAATACAACCATTATGTGGATTAGTGAGAGCGGATGATGGGGGTGGTGTATGTGTGAATGTGGGCTGCAGGGGCAGGGCGCTGGCGCGTGGGGTAGTGTGTGTGTGTCGGTGGTGCTGTGGATGGGTGGGGTGACTGTGGACTGACGCGGTTACTATGCTGGCGCGTGGCGGGTATGGTGTGTGGAGGTGGTGTGGAGTGGCTGGTGGTATTAAGTATATTAAGCAACATCATGGAATATATAGTAATTTACTGAATGTGTATAATATATAATGTACAATGTATTATCAGAAAACAGTAATATGTGACAATAGTATGAACCTCACTCATCATCATTAACATGAAAACTAAATTAAATACATGTACCGAATCCGACAAACTTATACAAACTTATAAATATGCAATAAAATGAATTGGCCGCTGTCTGATTAGAATATGCCTACTCCATAATGCGGCCTTGATAAAACAATCATAATCAATAATACAAGTATTATTATTCAATTATGAATAATAGCGATCAAACTACAGTCAAAATATCTGTCTTTTACGATCACCTGGTTTTTTTGGGCCGGGTGTTGGCGGTTTCTCAAAACTGATGGCGGTTATGCCACCTGCTTTGAGCGACCACGGGCACACTTCCATAGAAGATATTTATTGGCACAAAGCCGGTGGGTTGTATGCAGCGACAATCAGTTTTCGTAACCACTTTTAATGGTTCTCAAGGTATCCGTAATATACGGTTGACCTGTTTTAACTCTAGGCTCATTAAGTGATTCAAACATGTGGCGTCGTTTTAGCTCTAATTATCACCTAGAGATCTTAGGGTCAAGGTCTACTGGACAAAGTGTAAAGAGATTTTAATCAAGTTAGTTGTTTTAGCCTAAACGATTTGCACATGTGGACATGTATGAAAACGTCTAATGTCGCATTACGACAACTAGAAGCATTATAACCAATATAGCTATCCTCAAGCACTCAATATCAGCAATTTAAAATTAAAATTGTGCTTATCATTCAAACTAATAACCACAAGCCTTCCTACCATTCCATATTTAAAACAGAAATATAACAGCGAAAACTGATTAGTTCTACAAGCTTCATCCAGCCAAAAAATAAAAAAGAAGCAGCATGACTCCAATCACGTGTTGAATAATCACATTTACCGACATCCAGACTAAAATGTGTTAAATTTCGCAAACTGCCGCAATCAAATGTGTACTCATATAAACGGCAGTGGTATAAAACTAGATACACACACGGCAAACAAAACAATAGACGTCCCATAATATACTGACATTATTATGCGACAGAAATTGGCAATTAATCTCAAATTAATTAGTTATTAGCCACATCATATATACAATATGCAACAATTAGCTACCGTTTCACACGCAAAATATGTTAACTATAGAATAACATGAATAAAATAGCACCTAACTCGGTTAACTGCATCTGAAAACCTAACGACAATCATATCAGCTGTCAGTGTCCATACATTTGGAGGGACTAATAGCTGCCTGTGTCCGGCCATACACACCAGTCAACCCCGTCATCCTGTATTCCAATAAAGGTGACCTCATTGGATGCCAAATGAAAACATACTGGACATAATGAGAAATTTTCACCATTGATGGTAGCCATGACAACTAACCAAGGCCTCCTCAAAATGGCTAACATACCGTCCAAATCGCATACCATACAGAAGTACCCATCAATATAGTTAGCAACATACAGGATGAAATATGTCACTTCCACCAAATACCTTGTCAGGACATGAGAGACAGCTAGCATCATGCATCACAATGCATCCATGTAGGCACACATCCATGCATCAATCACACACATATGCATCTCATTGTGGCCGACCTACATACACCTGAGGCGCGGCCATCCTATAATCCTCGTGAACACCAGTGTTTGGAGACAGTAATATTATTCATGGTCATCAATTTCACCCTTCAAATTAAACTCACATAATTAATCATATGTTTTCGAGAATAATTGAGAAAATTTGACCTATAATAGCTGTGTCTCACCAAAACAAAAAACAAAACAACACAACACCCAAATTCCGTCTAGGCTTGACAATCATATTATTCAAACCATCAACTTTGCTCTTCAAAATTAATCTCACACAATCAGTCATGTGTTTTTGAGAATAATATGAGCAAAGTTGTGGCCCACAATAACTGTGTCTTAACGAAAGAAACACGTAGCTGAGTCCCACCTGACAAGTGTTAATAGCCATATTCATCCGATTTGCTACATAAGTATACACAAATTACACCATTCCATCCTGAATACGCATAAACACAATTTCCCATTATGTAACGGCAAGCAGTGAAGCAGATCTGACAGCGGGTAGCAGATTTCAAACCATATTTGTGCAAATAGATATTCAGAATGAAATGTGTTAGACGAAGTGAACAATTCGTAAGATCAATTAATGAAGAGAGTATATAAATCTCTATGTACTATATTATTTAGACAATTCAATCTGGCTTAACAATACGCAATGCTAAAACTAACGATAGACAGCCGAACGTAAACATCAATATTAAAAGCAAAATACTTCTTTGCAATACAATCTACCAACATAAAATATATCAGACTTAGTGCAGTAAAACATCGGAATATCGACCATCGTTAAGCAATTAAATTACATAAATCATAACTAAAAAGTTGACAAAAATAAGTTTAGTTGAGAGAGTGGTTGCGTGTGTGTATGAATGCGTGCGCGTGTGCGAGCACGCCAGTGCGTGTGTGCGCATGTGCGCGTGTGTGACTACGTATGTGCACGTTGTTGTGTGTGCGTGCGCGTGTGTACGAGTCTATTCGCGCATGCGAGTGTGACGCAGAATACATATCTAAGCATTTACTTAAACCAATATAAACAGGAGAACGATAATTTTCTTTTTCAATAAATGAACATAGATCAATGACGATTTATCATTATACCACAAAAGAAATCATAATCAGAGTAAAATAAGACAGCAATAAGTATTGACAAACATGACCATTATCTGGGGTGATAGAAATGACATCGATATTTTAGTCTTGGAGTGACTGCCAGAAAATATCGAAAATAATTATTCAGGATCCTTGTCTTGAAATTGAGATGGCAGACACCGCGAAAAGATATTACTTTTGAGTCTGATGCATATAAGTTCATCCCACAAATCAGGTCATTAGGAACAAGGAAGTTCCCAGAATATTATTTTGGGGTGGGATGGGTGTAATTTCCGAAATAGTATAAGTTCATAGAGTGGGATGATGGCAGTGTATTAGGTTAATGTCCTGAAATAATAGGTGGAAAATTAGATGTGCTTTATCTGAAATCGGACTGGCAACCCTTCCAGATGAGCCTTCACGCCAACATCGGCCACTGCCAGAGAATGTCTGCAGCCAACCTCACACAATGTCATTAATGAATGGGTCACCTTCCAGATGAGCCTTCACGCCAACACCGGCCACTGCCAGAGAATGTCTGCAGCCAACCTCACACAATGTCATTAATGAGTGGGTCACCTTCCAGATGAGCCTTCACGCCAACACCGGCCACTGCCAGAGAATGTCTGCAGCCAACCTCACACAATGTCATTAATGAGTGGGTCAACCATGGTCATACAAAACGCTCCGAGACCTCACCACAGACTGCTCACAAGTCTGCTATCCACAGCACATCGACTGCTAGGAGAATGTCCTGTATTACTATTCCGGTGTATGACGTTAGAGAGATTTACTGAACATAATCACATAGCACATTCTGTAAAATGTCGACCGTATACCAGTCAACGGCTTCCATCGGCACGGACGATGCAGCATATTAAATTTTGAGATGCAAATAGATCCAGTTGTCGATTGACCAATAGGTGCTGCGGGCGCTCGAATACAATTATTAATACTGGCGAAATCAGTGTTGATGAATGACCAACACTGAAAAACAACACGACCACTCGGTCCCACCACAAGATCGTAAGCATTTGTGTTCCATTTGTTCTATCACCCAGATGTATTTAATAAATTACTGTCATTAAATATGAACAAAGGAATGACTCAGTATGTCTAAATGTGGCGTTTTGCAGTTGACAAAGGCGACTATGTTGCCGCTATAATGATTGACTTTAGAAAGGCATTTGATTTGGTTAATCATACAATTTTGGAACACAAATTAGCGATTTATAAATTTGATGATCAGTCTCAAAGGTGGTTCTCCTCTTATCTAGAAAATCGGCAGCAATATGTATCTATTTCTGATA
>CM067368.1:12894859-12907359 GCA_034401795.1 Chaetoderma sp. LZ-2023a
TCCCCCCACCCACAACCCCATTCCCCACCCATCCCTGGGGTCGGAGCCAAATGTAAATGGGCTCTTGTACTCCAGATTGATATGGGTAATGCACATACCAAATTTCGTTGTATTCTGTTGCACAATTTCGGATGAGATGCATTACAATTGAGCTTCAATTGGAATTGGCGCTATATAAATGCATACATACATACATACATACATACACTGATTTTACGCAGGTTAAAAATTCACCTTTTGACTCCAGCTCCTGTGGGCAGAGCCAAATGTAAATGGCCTCATGCACTCCGCAATCATATTGGTAAGTCACATATCAAATTTGGTTGAGTTCCGTGTAACCATTTCAAAGGTGTTGAGTTACAAGTGATTTGACCTTTTGACACCTGCTCTGCCCCCCGGAGTGTGGAGGCGGTGGGGGTGGTGTGAGGTGGGAGTGGGGGGGGGGGGGGGTTGTACGGAGCCAAATCTAAATATTGTCTTGCAAAGTAGAATCACATGGGTAACCCACTTAACAAATTTGGTTTAATTCCACCCAACGTTTTGCGAGAAGCTAGCGTGACGGATGGATGGACAGGATGAAGGCGATTACAATATCCCGACGTTGCCAGCATCGCCTACCTGGATCATAGATGCATTTGCCCGACAAACAGACAAACTAATGGAGCCCATTGACATATTGTCGAAAATTATAATGTTCGCCAATAATAAAACCAATTGTGGCTTCAGAATCCATCATATATTTCAATATGTCCGCCAACATGCTCAATTCTGCTCTTTTTTATAGTATTTACTAACCTTCCTTGGACAAACTTGAATGACCATTAGTTTCTAATTATACTTCCAAAATTTCATCCTGATCCATTACGCTATTCTGGAGAAGTTATTTCCAGGAAAATTAGGTCATTCATGATGGCTGCCGAAACATTTGACCAAATTCATGAGTTTCAATCGCCCCAGCAGTTTTAGATTTTTAATGAAATTTCTAAGAATCAACCAAAATCCATGCTTTATTTTATAAAGTATAAATTTATTTTATCAGGGATTTGACCACGAAAGGGTTAATGGCTAACTCTTCTAAAACAGTCTCCGTCGAAGTGAGAAATGTACATTTGCAGACCAAGACAATTTTTGGAAATTTACCACTGGAATCACTGGCTCGATAATCTAGCCAGCCATTCCAATGTTATATTTTCAAAAATTCTCCTCTCTTGGCGTGCCAATGTACCTTTGCTGTGAGGCATTAATTGAAAGTGTTTTACCAAATATTAGCATTAAAGGGTTAAATTAGACCAGTTTTCATAGAAAATAGAACTGAATACAGTTTTTATAAACATACAGTAAGCATACACTGGCAGAAATTGCCATAAATCTAAGACCAAGCACATGAGTCTGCTGTTTTAGATAGGAAAACGCGAAATCAAAAATACGAAAACACGGTAACACTATATACTACTATATATAATATACAGTATAATATATTATATATATAGTAGTATATAGTGTTACCGTGTTTTCGTATTTTTGATTTCGTGTTTTCGTATCTAAAACAGCAGACTCGTGTGGACCAGCATTGTGGAGCATAAGGCCTATACACAATCACCATGCATATATCTGCCGAGTAAGTGCTAATAAATAGACAAAAGGGCTAGCTCTGAATGACTTACATCACAATACCTAGACAGCGTATCCATTTACAGCAGCGAGCGTACTTGGAATGAAGACTATATATACAGCATAGGCTCCTCAATCCATGTCCAGTAAGTAGCCTAAGATGTCTTCTAACGAAACGCGTGACTAGACCACTTTACCGATGATTTCTACTCATATCAACGTGTTATTACCGCGGATATATTAATGGTGTACAGTCCAACATGTCGATTTCCCTATAACAGTCGCAATTTTGTCTCTCCCTTTGTATAAATCTATTTGTTCGGTAGATTTTATAGTTTACGTTTCCGCCATGTTCCGCTGTTTATTTTCTTTGATATTCGCGTTGAAGTCGCGTGATACGTGATGACATATTATTAATTTCGCACTGCATTGTGGGTCTGGAAAACCCAGCGACCTCAGGTTCTCAGTCGAATTTTACTATCGGGAGTGAAATTAAAATGAGAAAATAATACGATCCATTACGGATAAGCACCAGACTCAGTACTGCCATAAATGGTTTCAATACATAGAAATATACGAAATATGACATTATATGGATAGAGATGTGTGTATATTTTTATATCCGATGTGCCTGAACCAGTAGCTTTAAGAGAATAATAACAATATATTACGTACAGCGACAAAGAATATCACTCCCACCCCTGTAGCAAGGGTGGCTACACCTGAGAAACAACGGCCCCGATAACGCAGAATACTGGACCGATACTAGGTCTATACCGGGCCTATGCTGAAAGATTCGGCACGATATCGGCGCAGCACCGGCCCAGTAATCTGCGTTATGTGGGGGTGGGGGTGTGGAGTGCTGTCAAGCAATGTGTTTCAACGATCTGCACGCATACGTGTTTTACACGTTAACATTGCAAACACATCGCGTCGAATTGAAAGATCAAAGAACACATATATGAATGGATTTAGGGCAGAATTCATATAGACCATATTAAGGGAAATTGATGCTATCATTGTATGGTACGATGACTGGGGCAGGCGGAAGGCTTCGTGAACGAGGGTGTGGAACAGCTGCGGCAAGGATGATACACAGAACACCAAAATGACCAAAGTGACCGCTCGTGAATCCGTAGTTTGTCTACTGTCAGTCTTTTGTTCAGACACTGATACAGATTTGCGAATTTGTCGTCGAACCACAATATGTTTTATTAAATGAAAAAATCCAATCAGTATATTGGGCAGAAATATAAACATGCTCTGCATGAACAGGCGTCTATCCGCTAGCTCCGGGTCCAGTCCGCAGATAGTGACTGTTTCTCCTTTGTGTGAAAACGATGTGGGCACGAAGTATGTTATTCCAAGGATGTTAATCATTTAAGGCGTTTATATGCTAGTTCCCAATGCTAGGGTCTAGACGCACGCCTGCACTTGTAGGCCGACTTTGGAATGTTTGGGCAACCACTAAGCTGCTGATAAACCTCGCCATTAAACGTAAAATATTTACCATGCAAACTAAGTTTGAGCAGTTCTAGTATTTCCATGCCCAGTCGAAGTCTATCAGCATATTTCTTTACGGCTTTGCGAACCGAATGTATGCCCTTTTCCATATTAAGGTGTGTGTACATCGTTACTAGAAAAGAATTCGGAGGCACTTCGATCCGTGCTTGTTTCGAAGTCCTCAGTATTTTAAGAACGGTTGGATGCATATTTGTAGATAATAATCAATGAATTCACTTATTCGGTATAATTTTGAGCCACAATCCGGTTTAATAGGTCAGCCTGGTGGTATTAACGGGTCTTACAAAGAATCAGTCCGCTTATGAATTTTTGGTAATAGGTATGTGACTTAGCACTGTCTTTTGTGTAAAGGTAATCAAACTGTGTTTCATTAATATTTGCATTTGCCATAACATTTCCAGAATTTCATCAAACTTTCGACAGTTTTTCCGGAAAAACTAGTTCATCTAATTCCGTGTAATGTGTCGGAATATTTAACTGTCGCTGTGCTTCATTTATATAATTTTCGTTCAACATTCTTAGTGTGCAGATCCTTTGTCAACTGGCTTGATAATAATATTTGTGTTATCGTGTAATTCTGTCAAGGCTCTGCACTCATTGGATAGCAAGTCTTTGCGGTTTGTGTTTAGTGGTTATTGATTCTTTGCATTCTAAGGTAGTCTTAAACGTATCTTTAATTACTGTATCGGCGGCTGATGTATCTGCTTCACACCATGACTGTTTAATAAAAAGGTGGCGATTCATCGGTTGAATCTTTAAGGAAATCCGCTGATTTGATTTGTCAGTCGAAATCATTAATTTCCATGCATCCATTGTCCAACAGTGCGTCTCCCATATTGAGGTTTCGGTGATGGAACAAAACTAAGACCATGTTATAAAAGTGAGTTTTCCATTTCACTTAACAGCAAGTCAGTGAGATTGACAATATTAGTACATATACCAGTGGCTGGGTGGTTATGACCGTAGCACAAATTTAGCATAACCCTATAGATTCTAGCCAATGAGTGTGGATTTTAATAGTCATTCCCAGTGTCCAGTGGATTTTGTCATGGCATACTTCAAGCTGTGATGCAGGAATAGCTTGTATTGTCTTTATGTTAGGCCTAGATGCTTGCATAGCTGAGTAGCACCTCGATAGTGTTTATTTGTTCCAGAGTTAGTTCTTTGATTAATTTAGCAAGGCAAAATATATTTGTCAATTTGGAAATATAACATGGAGCTCACGCGAACAAAGTTGGAAATCGCCAATAGCATTGCATGGTTTCAGATCATTATCATTAATTCCTATGTTAACTATAACTTTCCCAGTCTGGTGACAGCCTTTATATCATCTTACAATGAATCTACCATGACTTAGTTGAGCCTCATGGCAACAGGCTACATTTATCTCTGGATGAGGGACCAGATTGATCAGACTTAAGTTAAATTGGGGGGTGGGGGAACTTTATAACGTTGTGTTACCTGTTTTAATTCAGCCAGAACTATATTTACTAGGCTGGTTAGAATGAACATTATTAGTTAGCTATGCTATATTTTTGCATTCTGGTGGAGAGATGGATGAGAATTTCGGTCGTGTGATGAGTCGGTGTCGGGTGGTGGTATATAGTTTTTTGAGAAAATTCCGCCCCATGCTTTCATCTTATTCCTCCCTGGCTGTTGTGGTGTTAAAGTTGGGGCATCTATAGGCGATGTGATGCAAGTAAGCATGGCAGCCTATTCATTTGTGGTAGGTGAACATTCAGCAGGAGAAATCAGCGATGGGTACAGACATGCAAACATGTTGGCACTACTACAAGAATTCCCTCTGGATGTGGATGGAATATCGATCAGTGTAATAATAGGAGATGTGTTAGTGTTGAGAGAGAGAGAGAGAGAGAGAGGGGTGGATGAAGAGAGAGAAAGAGAGAGAGAGGGGGAGCGAGAGAGAGAGAGAGAGATAGTATAGACAGACATGTATAGATATAGTGGAGAGCGAGGACGCGGTGGACCAATATAATAGAAGGATGCGCTATATATATATTGACGCTGAGAGTTACTCCATTTAATTTTTTCAATGACATTTTCATTGGATTAATGTATGTTTCTTTCGCTGCAGGGCCTTAGCTTTGTATCAGTATGTCAGCATCCTAATGACTAACGTTAGTCAAGATAAAGCAGAGCAGTACTACCAACTCATTCAAAGGTATACTCTCTAATCAGTCGCCACACACGCATTGTGGTGGTTCCGATTAAATCAACATATGCATGGTGTTAAAACTTCTTGTGTCAACTTAACCTTTTAAACGTCAAGCCAGCCAAAAAGGCAATCTGCCGTGGTCTCGTGGAATACTCATTAACCGAGCCAGCTATTCTATTGGTAAATTTTCAAAAATTGTATTCTCGTGACCTGCAAACGGACACTCACTAAGCACATGATTTTTATTTTCCTGACGATTACCCCTTTAATGGCCAAACCAGCCAAAACACCTCTTAAAAAGTATTTCCCTAAATTCCAATGATAAATCTACAAAACAATCTTCTTTTGGCCAGCAAAGATTACCATTCACTGAGGAAAAAATTTCTTTATTTTCAAATCTGGACAAATTAAAGGCGTTATTGATTAAACAGCACTATTAGCGCTTTTAAAATGGCATGCGTTAGCCTGACTAAGAACACTTTTAATAACCAATCCTGTTATTGCTCACGACGCCAAAGACTGGATTATTGTGGTTGGTGCCGTCGGTCTGTCTGTTTGTTTGTGTTTATACTGAAAAAACCGCATTGGCACAGGAATTTAATTTACAATTTCAATACCTAAATTTATCATAACAAGACCAAGTTTAGATTTACTTAGAGTACCACCCCCCCCCCCCACCCTCCTTGAGATTAGTGGGAGTAAAGTCTACTAAACAGTAGGTCGCTTCAAGGTGAAGGCTGGGATTGATCCTAAATGCGCGCACGAATACACACACACGCATGCGTGCGCACGCATGCCTGAATGAATACACGAATGCATGCAATAATACATGCACGCAATAATACATGCACGCAATAATACATGCATGCAATAATACATGCACGAATACATACAAGAATGCATGCAGTACAACATGCAATAATGCACACAATAATGCATGCACGAACGCATGCACGAGCAGATGCACTAATACATCCACGCCCGCAGGCACACACGCACGTACCCACGCACCAATGCACTTACGAATGATTGCATACATACGCACACACGCATGCACGTGTGCGAGCAAGCAAGCATGCACACATTCTCATGCACACACGTACGCGCGTACGCGCACACTCATTCACTCACTCACGCACTTTTGTAGATACAAATTTAAACGGTGTCCTACGGATATGATTTCAAGTTGCCCCACCATTGATTTTGGTTTGGATTCAATTTATTTAAGACTAGGTATGGAGGGATGAAACTTTGTTATCAGGAACTATGAAGTTTAACTTTGATCTTATTAGCAAATCTTTCACGTTTGGATTTCTACTGTAAGCTATTACTGGTCGTACTTTGATCGGTTCCTTTAATTTAGATTGCAACTGTGAATCTTCATCTTTCGTGGTTTTCGCAAATTCAACATTACGTCTATTGTATATGAGCTAAAATTGGATAATTTTGTTCTTTTGTGATATTCCTGAACCTACATTTATTCCAAATGGTGCTTTTGTTTGGAGGATTCTACTCAAGTGGCCTTCTAGTATTTTGCAAAATGAACTCGTTTCTTCTTCACTATCCAAAGTCGGAATCTGTTTTATTGACATGATTTCAAAATGATTCTCAACTGAATGATCAGGAAGTTGGAAATGTTGAGCAATTAGTATATCTGCTGAGGTGTTAATATCAGAAACGTGGCCTCTAGCATGCACTTGACATGCATTTTTGTTTCACCAACATATCACTGCCACAGCCTGAAATGATAGATCGTCCAGGTGGTGTTAATGGATCTAACCAGGCACTGATTGGTTTATGGATCTTAGGCAAGATATAAAATGTCCGATTCTGTGGATTATTCTCACCCTAGCAGATACGTTAGCTGTTTCTTGTAGATGTACGTATCTGTATGCAATGAATTAAGTATTTCAATGAAACTTAGTCGGTTTTGAGGCCAAATTAAATCATCAAGTTTTTTCTGATGCTTGGTGTTACTTAACTGCCTTTCAACCTCGCGGCTGTGGTTTTCTCTAGGCAAAATGACAGTTGCTGAACCTTTATTGGCTGGCTTTATACCAATATTCTGATTTTTACGTAATTTGTTGATAGCCTGTCGCTCGAAAAATGAAAGGTTTTGCTTATTGTTTGTAACTGGCAATGATCAGGCTATATCAGCAACCGTTTTTATGGTTGTCTTAATATTGTCATCAACTAGCTTATGTGGAGGGTCCCACCCGGATTTTCCAGCGAATGGTTTTGACTCTCCATTGAAATTTCGAAAATGATGTGCCATTTTTACTGAATGACTAAAATAGATACTTAAAAAAGACCCGTGTCTAAAAGCACATATAATCCTGTTTTTGGGTCTGGAGTTGGTACAAAAGTAAGGGCGCGATCGAGAATTGATTTTTCATATGGTGAGAGAACATAGTCACCTGATAAATTGACACGGTTCGTTACTAATCCTATGTTAGGGGAGCTATTGCCTTGACCCACATTCAGAGTAAACCAAGTACCCACAGCCAATGGTTAGAGATACAATTTGCTGCTTCCTTCGTCTAATGAATTCTATCAATTTCAACATGAAAATTGGCGTCATAAATTTTGGGGATGACCTTGTTAATGTGACAGTTGGACTTTGCTGTTTCGTTGATACACTTGCGACAGTACTTTTGCCTATCTGACAAGCTATCAGAAGAGGTTAATCTCAACAAAGTACAACTCCTCATTAGCAAAGCTGTTCTTACATTCTCGGAGGGGTGGGGAGCATGAACCATAAATGGCTTGAGGCTTTTGTTTGATTTGTATTTTTGGAGTTGATACCAATATCCTGGAGTCGCATAGCCATTGTTCTGGCGAGCGCTCAACCTGGATGTCAGGATGGACGTCTGAATCAATCCAGACTAGATTTGAGGACCCTGTCATCAGAATCTTTTTGTGATTCTGGGGATCCTCCACAAGCCATTGATATGATATTGATGACGGTACTTGGCAAATCTCCGATCACGCACGTTACTATCACTCTCCCGAGGAGGGGGAGGGGGCAAGAGACGGCGGAAGAGGAATAGAAGAAGGTGCAGGATAAGAAAAGAGAGGAATATTATGAAGAGTGAAGAGATGCAGGAAGAGGAGAAGATTGAGGAGGAAGAGCAGGAGGCGGAATTAAGAGAGGAGAAGGGGGAAGAGAAGAGGATCGAGCCAGAAGATGACGAGGAGAATTTGGTGGAAGAGATGAGGAAGTGTTGCTAGGTTGAAGATATGGAGAACAGAGAACGGCACACTGGAGGAGAATTGGTCTTTTGGAGAGCCGGCCACGGGTCTGTTACATCATCAGCACCAGGTGCTGGTTGTGGTGATGTATATTTTGCTGCTCATTAAAAAATTCTGGCAAATATTTCCTAAGGTTTGTGATTGTTGTTACGGCTAATTTATTTCCAATGATTTTACCTACCCCAGTTCAGTGCTATGTCATTGACTCGGTATAGATCAAGAACTTCGGTAGATTAGGCCACCACTGCCTTTAATTTGTCTAATTTGCTTTGATAATATTTGATTAGATTTTCTAAGCACCTATGAGCCTTTGGTTTATCATGCTGGTCGATTTTAAAAATTCGTCATTTCCGTCCGCCCGTCCATCTGCACGCCCGCCCGTCCGTCCACCCGTCTGTCTGTCTTATACTTATACTTATACTTATCATATACTACCATTATAGGCAAAATGCCTGTAGATAGATGGCGACTACATTATGCTTATTGCTTAGTTAATTTGTTTCGAGGTAAAGGAAAGATAATGATTGTGTACTGGCTCTTGTGTATACAAAAAATCTGACCAAAATGAATCCAGTTTATTTTTGAAGATATTTAGGCTTACGGAACTAACTACTTCATTTGGTAAGCTATTCCAACTATTCGTAATTCGGTTTGCAAAAAAGTTCTGCCTAATTAGTTTGTTACTTCGGCTCTTAGTGAGTTTAAAATTATGTCCCCGAGTGATGCTTTGTTTGTCTATCTCCAAGAATGGGCACTGAACACGATAAAGGCCATGAATGTATTTGTTAGTTTGAATCATATCCCCACGTGATCGACGGTAATAGAGAGATGGTAGATTCAGATATTTTAACCGGTCTAAATAAGTTTAATTTCTTATTGAGGGTATCATTTTAGTTGCACTTCGCTGCACATTTTCTAGTGTTAGACTGTCTTTTTTTAACATGGGAGTCCATGGACCGTTCCCGTATTCAAGTATAGGTCTAACTAGCGAAGTGTACAGCCTTACTAGAGTTGAAGAGTCTAAATGGGTGAGAGACCTTCTTATCAGTCCTAAAATCTTATTAGCTTTTGATACTTGGATTTGACAATGGATGCTAAATTTTAGTTGGTTGTCTACATTCAGACCTAAATCCTTTACGACAGTTGTTTCTACCAGCTTAATATTTGTATCAAGAGAGTTCATGAAGTATGAATGTTTAATATTAGCTGTACCTAGATGCATAGCACATCATTTGTCAGCATTGAATTTGATTTGCCAGATAGAAGACCATTTCGTTACGCTATTTAAGTCATCTTGTAGTTCGATTGCATCAATTGATGATTTAATTTCTTTGTAGATTTTTGTATCGTCAGCAAACATGTTAATTGTAGAGCACTTAATTACATCAGGAAGGTCGTTTATGTAACAGATGAAAAGAAGTGGTCCTAGTACACTACCTTGGGGCACACCGCTAATGACAGGAGTTTGAACTGATTTGCATCCATTCACGACAACTCGTTGGGCTCTGTTAGTAAGAAAATCCTCAATCCATTTTAGTAGGTTACCATGGATACCATATTTTTCTAGTTTAAGAAGAAGTCGTTTGTGTGGTACAGAGTCAAATGCCTTAGCAAAGTCATTTGAGGGTATCAAATTATTTGCATTTCTGGTATAAGGCGGGAAATGGTGGATTTCATATAACTAGACATTTCGTATTTAATTTGACATAGTAGTTTTGTTAGAGTTATAACTAGGTAAGTAGGCACGTGATACACGTGTGAAAAAATGGTTATAAATTGGCAACATATTTGATATTCTACAATCATGTAAGCAATATTCTCTAAGTTTTCCAAAATATGGTAATATGAATGTATATGTCTTTCACATTGTTTGTCATACATTGCCTCGAATGTACAAATAAGACTGTATTACCAGTTTGATAACTAACAAGCCATAATGTGTCTCTTTAATGAATGTATCTCAAAGGCTGACTCGTGTAAGATTTCTAGAAAAAAACAAGGAAACCTAAATGCATATGAGAATCATAGAAAAATTAGTGTAACTATGTGTAACTATGTGATTCTGATGGCTGCTAGTTTTTGGAGACTCTTGAACCAGCGAAAGCATAGCACAATATATAATATCAACAAGCCTTCTAGCCGGTTCCATATTTTTTCGATATGAGCACACGTGCCATATTCAACGAGTATTTTCACTGGCTGTTGGTGCGCAACCCATTTAAATCGACCAATTAAAACATCGATTGATGTGAGTGTGGCGCGTAGGGATTGCTATGCGGTACTGTTTTACTACGATCTGTTTACTAGGATTTGTCATTCATGAAACGTCATCGTTTAACAGTTTATCAGTCGGAAGCGAAGTAACGATTGATGGCCGTGGCTCTGAGATAGTCCTAGAAGAAAAGTGTAGTTTACGGCTGACTTCGCCAGATTTTGTGTTTGTCACTATATTTTGCTGCGCATTCAGTATCTGTTATCAAGTAGTGGTGCGTCACAGCGGCGGTATCGATTTAACGAAAATCAACAACGAGAAATCAGATAAAAGTCACATCAGCAACTATTGGCATAAATAGCGAATCTGGAACTCGGTCACTTTTCATATCACTATTATGAACCTCGTTTTCAACTCGGTCCATAATAGTGATATGAAAAGTGACCTCGTTCCAGATTCGCTATTTATGTATGTACACAACTCGCCTGCGAATTTACCACTGCAATACATGTATATCACAACATATCTAGTTATGTAGCAGCAGTATTTTTCTTTTTAAAAACAGTCCCTTTGACTGTTCCTCATATACACAGCATTGGCCATGGAAAGTAATACCCAGATACAGTCATAGAAGTAGACTGACATTCTCTGTTGTAAAAAGCTATGCATGTAAATGGAATAGGACTGTTGTGTGGTAATTTTCAATTTGATATAGACTGGTAGTCACCCTCTGTACCACAGCTCTAATACAGCCTAATTGCTAAACTCAGCCTTCATAGGCCACCTGTTGATATGTACAGGAAATTGTTACATTATAATGTGTATGTACCCAGTGATATATGACATGGTTGTTCGTATTGCTGATCGTACAATCAAGTGTCAACCATTCTGAAGTGACTACAAGCATCTTTGGAGCCAAAGATGGATGGACTTTAAGTAAGGTAGTCGAAGCTGCCTTTCGACCACTCGTCTTATAGCATTGCCATATTAGAAAAAAAGGAATTTTAGAGGACAGTGGATAGAGACGATCTGTCACTCAAGTATATGATGCCAAAATTAATAACGTCACAATCTAAATGCGTAATGAATTCCGTATCTCGGTCCGTTATGAACATTGAATGGACCTTCACGTGTACGAATTGCATGCCCTTATTATCTAATAAACAGTATGTAAAATATGTTGCTAATAATATGACTGAGCGCTGTGAATAGTTAGCTTGAAATTGTGATTCTGGTCATTCAGGATTCATAGTAGCCTATATAAATTGGTCATAACACGCGCAAAGAAAGGTCGGTGCACAGCTATAAATGCGCTAGGCATAACTAGAAATGGACCCCTGTATTGGATTGCATTGCACAACCACCTGCTTTATTGATAACGTATTGGTGGGCATTATAGACAGATTTGACATTGACCGAACTCACCCATTATTGATGCGATTCCATCTATCTCATTTTCGTGCATGCCCTCTGTTATCTATGTGTGTAAACTGTTGATATGTGAGGGGATTTGATCACGATCGAACTTGTTCTTAGGAAGTTAATATCACATTTTGTCATCTGTTGGTGCTATTGCCACAAATTCAGAAATCATACCGCCGCTCATCAGTCCAAGTGTATGCAAAAACATGACTTGTAAATTGATGTTATCCCTGATTGCTTGAGGAAGACGATGTTGTAACGACCGACCTCGTTTCTTGGCTTTAGAATCTACTCTTCTACTTT
>CM067368.1:12909859-12939237 GCA_034401795.1 Chaetoderma sp. LZ-2023a
GAGATTTTACCAGCTTTGCTTTCCTCTAAAAGCACGTGCGCGTGTGACGAGTGCCTTTGTCAGAAATTGTTGTTTGCTAATACTGTTTGCCGAGATAGTATTCTGGACTCCATTCCTGTTTTCGTATAACTTAATAGATGTGAACTTTGATGGCAGACCGTCAGTTACATGCGAGTACACTGGGAGCTTCACACAACTAAAAAATACATCATTTCTAGTGGTTAACACGTGCATTCCAGCAATCTCAATCCCTGTCTTCCATCTCATGAAATTTATTGGTGTTTCCAGAAGAAATATTCAAAATGAGGTTCAAACGGAGCGGAAAAACACAGATATGCGTGCATTGATGATTATCATTGCTATGTTCTATATCTGCTGGATGCCATTGAACATCTACGGGGTGGTTTACAAATATCTCCCGCACCATTGGCCATACCAAGACAATCTACTCTTACTTCTCCTCTATACCAATGGCAGTAACAATATCTTGAATCCATTGGTATATTGCCTGGCTGCTAATTCAGTAAGAAGTGATATCGTTCAGTTGTTATGTAAGAAGAAAACAGGCATGGCAAATCCACGTGCTACCTAGTACACCTGTGCGAATATTGCAACAGACAGAGGACCTTAGTCAAATGTTGAGTAGGCCTACATGATATTCTGTGTGACAAATCCTGATTTGAAAAATAAAACCCAATGGAATCTGGCAATCAGATATTTAACGTCATAATCATTTACGCCAATAGTTAGCTGACATCACAATCATAATGACATAAACATTGAAAAGGCTGTCAAGTGTACAAATTGTATGTCTTTAATGAATTTACAATAATAAAGATCATGCTGAATATTTCGAAACTAATTTGACAGGGAGCTGCTGCTGCCCCAGCCAAATTATTTTCAAAATATTCAACAGCTTATCTGTAAAGCTAGCTTGAAATTGAGATTTTATAAAATCAAGGTAAAATGTATAAATCGATTCCAGCATGAGCCACATCGTGTGTGGAGATTGGTTAGAAATGGGCGGGGCTTAGCTAGAAATGGGAGGGCATAGCTAGAAATGAGCGGGGCATAGTTAGAAATGGGCGAGGCATACCTAGAAACAGGCGGGCATAGTTAGAAATGGGCGAGGCATAGCTAGCAATGGGTGGGGCATAGTTAGAAATTGGTGAGGCATAGCTAGAAATGGGCGGGGCATAGCTTGGTAATATTACTGGCATCATCAACAATAACACGATGGTCTGCAATCAATAGTACTAAGCCGCTGGTCATCAACTGTGAAAGAATTGTGTTCCCTGAGAAACAAGATGGACTTATTCCGGTCTTTTAGCTCACGTCCAATGGATACTGGGTGAGATTATCTATCCTGTTATAATCATGTCCCAGTGACAGTCAAAGATCGCTGAGTATGCATATACCGCGCTACAATATGTGCTGTGGGAAGGCATTTTGTTCTAGCAGAATCCTTGTTTGCTAGGTTGATTAACCCACCTTGTCTCTCCTCAGTTCTCATTAAACACTGCTCGGTGGTTATATCAGACCATATAGCACTCAAATAACATTTTTGCCTCCACTGTGAAGAAGAGGTGAAACATGGTTATCATTTCTCGAAATCAACGATGACGACGACGGCGTCAACGTTAAGGTCTGTGTTTAGCAAATAGCTTTTGCTAATTCGTTTGGTTTGGCTAAGTCGATGGGAACAAAATTTGGATATATGTTTGCAGATGCGGTCAGGAATCCGCATAGTGAATTTGATGTCAGAACATCCAAACTCAAGGTCATGACCTTGTTACAACCCCCTTCTTTCAGGTCAAATTTGGTTGCGTTAAGCAAATGTTTTCAGCTTAGATTTCATGATTTATTGACCCTATTAGAAGTAAACTTGGATACATAGTTGGTTATGTTGTCAGGAAACTTAAAAAGTTTGACGCACTTAAATGTGGAATTTTGGGAAATTTTCTGTGTGCATTCAGGAGTCAAATAATGAAATTGATACTAAAATATGGTCATTAACTAAAATATCCGAGTTCGCCATCTTCTCCCATCGATTTATACTGTATCACTCTTAAAGACAAACTCTAGGTATTGTACCTTGGTAAGCATAATACCTAAACTGACATTCATAAAAATCATTTAAGCAGTTTGCCATCTAAGATTCAGTGATTATAACATATTAGTGCCTCGCCTAAAAACTGTCTCAACTTGCATTGGCTTGACGGTCTGGTGAGACGTGGATAGAAAATAAGAATCATAGGTGTAACCAGGCCATCATGTAATAACATCAATGAAACGAGCCTTTGCATTTGTCAAAACGTGTGTTAATCGAACGATCCTTCTTTCTAGGCGCATAGCGTTTCTCATGATCATTCTCAGCAAATACATAAATAAGTAGAATCTATGACTCCTCGGTCAATCGTAGAGGTGACTTTGTGTAGTGGTAACCGCCGTGGACTATTTACCCAATGAATCTGGTTCGTGCCTTGATAGTGGAATACCTCTCTGTTTATTGGAAACATGGGCAATCACCTTCCTGCTCGTTGCCTTTGTTCATCTGCCCAGACGTATAACCTTGTAGCGTGCCAGTTTAAAAACTGCGGCGCCTAACCGTAATAACATGGAATAAAACCAGCCTAAATATGGTCTGAATGAGACGCAGGAACAGAAATAATCTAGCATGAGTGTGGCATTTTGAATTGTAAAAATAATCATCCTCAGGAATGGCCAGGTCATAGGGCAACAGAATGAAAGCTTTGCTGAAATAGCTTGGTTTCCTTGGTGATTTGATTGAAGTTCATCCTCAAACATATCTGGAAGCCTACCTTCCCAGTTTGTACCTATTGTCCACTCTCATTGAACACATCTTTGGAATGTAAAGGACCCGTATAAATGCGTTCTACACAGAGCTGTAACTCTGACCTTCAAAACAACCATTCCTATATTGCTCCAATGCAATGTTTGATTTGCAGCCTATATAGAGCTAGGCTAAACCCAACGATGATCTCTGTTTGCTACCACAAAGATAGTTTATGTTTGGCAATGTTCTGCGAATGTCAACAGCGACTAATACACAAAGAGATTTAAGATGTCCAGTACTTGAGACAAGCACATATGCGTTTCGTAAATGACACCATTCAACTACATCGCTAAATGTGGTACGAATCGACGTAAGCCCCACTGGATACACAGAGTACCACGACGAATCTGGGAGAGCTAACGGCTCTGCATAGGGAAAGAAAACGTGGTCGCCATCACCACCACTGTCACTGCTACTACCTGTAGCAGCCGGGAGCATGCGTTGCTCCGCCGCTACTGCTGCCGAGCGGTGCTGCCGGCATAGCCATTGCTGCTGCTGCTGCTGCTGCTGCTGCTGCTGCTGCTGCTGCTCCTGGTGCTGCTGATGCTGCTGGTGCTGCTGCTGCTGCTGCTGGCCAGTCAGCCTTGGGGTTGGGGAGCTGTTGCCGCGCATCTCTGGTGTCCACAACAACCTACCTCCAGGGCCAGTGGAACGTTCACATTCCAGTGGGCTCGCGCAGCCATTGCTGCGAAAATTGAACACCACCATATCATCTTGGCTGTTCGTGTCCCCGGTGTGTCTAGCCGTCATCTCCATACTGGAAAGAATCGGTGCTAGCACACAAATTTACTTTACTTGCTTTAAAGCTAGCAAACAGTCTTTTGTTGTTTGCTTGCTACTTAAACGGTGTATGTAAAAACAGAAAAAGTGGTGTGTTAGTTTTGTGTATTGCCAGTGGTAGCTAACCGATTTAGTCATATATAGATGGTATCGAGAAAGGCACCCCTGTGGGAGGATGGTCCGGGCAGGGCACCATCAGTTGGTTTAATATAAACTATATCTGCCTCAGGCCGGCCAATATGTATTGGCTTGCGAGAGGAAGGTGCATCACGCAGGCCTCCGTCACAGGAAAAATGCCTACAATGCCGTAGCGGAGGAAGAGAGAAGATAGGAGAGAGAAAAATCCGTCTGGCAACAATATGCAGGGCAAAATTGGAGAACCCATTCCACTACGGTGCCAAGGATGATCGTATCCTTACCGTTTCCTTGCGAGGAAATAGTCGACGGTACAGCACCGTGCTTCACATAGAAAACGGCCGAGAGAGAGGTGACCGACCATAACAATGGGGGGGGGGGGGGAAGGGGGAACCAATACCACTTTAGTGCCAATGATGACTGCATCCTTGTCATTTGTCTGAAAGGAAATTTATGTTCCCATAGGGCGTAGTGAGCTTTAAGGCTTCACCCATTCACCATTATGAGTTAGATGGCAATCCATGTTTTTATCCATCACCTAATGTTTCGAGTACGGACCGTGTGAAATCCGTACCCTGGCGTTAACGTTTGGCTGCTTTAGGTTTGGAGAAAGTTGCCCAAAGAACACTGCTGGGATGACAATAATATTGAATGCTTTATATTTTCGCAGTGGTTCCTACTTTGGCATAAAAAGGCTTACTTAATAGGTATCCGAAGATACACGGGGTATGTGTGTGAACGACAGATTGATTTTGGCCGTCAAGAAACAGACTGTAGTTTCTTGACTTGGTCAGAACCACTCGGTCGGTGGGAAATTAAACAATTATGTTGGCCAGATGGCCAGAGAAACGTAGTCAAATGCAGTTACTCCCCACTTCAATTTAGGACGCCTTAATATGATAGCCAACCATGAAAATCAGTAGTACCATCTATAAAACAGTCTTATTGACCGTAGAGAAGAGGGTTTTTTAATAACCGTTCTCCGTTTGCAGAGTAATTGCCCTTGGCCAGCTTACAAACCTATCCTATCGAGCTATCAGAGTTCTAGGTTTAACGGTGGCATGTCATCTTCTCTAACGCGAGAGTATGAGCAGCGACTTTACTGTCAAATTGGTGCCATTGGGAGAAAACATGTTGATGCAATTGTTGTTGATGTAGCGTAACCTAGGTGTACTGCGGTCCAAATATTTTTCTAGTTTTTACTGCTAAACTAATAATATGGGCAGAATGCCTAATTACAATTATACATTCATTGAAGTATAGGTCTAACTAAGCCTACGGCGCCGTTTAATTGCTGACATCGTTTACAATGCATAACGTTATATACAATATCATTCTAAAACGGAGCTCGCGTCTGACCTTGCGGTACCACATAGTATGGTACTTTATTTATCGATAACGGTATAATGTAACTATGATATTTTCCTATGCGGTGCACCTATTAGTCCTCAGTGCAATTTAAACATCACATGTATACTGTAAACCGTCTTATTATGTTGTGAGTTGTTGCACAGTGTAGCTGGTGCCTGAAGAATTCCTGCAGGATGCTGGCCGGTATGATTCATACTAATAACAGTGAAGAATAAAGCCATTACTGATGGCTAAAGGAGTGATACATAGCACATACTAAGAAGTTCACTGTATTACCGTTATGCTGTTTGTGCTGTGAGATTGACGGATGCCTCCATTGTGTAGAGATGGTAAATACATATTGTATTAAATCATTTATCGACACAAGACAATACACGCCGCTTAGCTCTTGTGGCGTGTAAAGCAATGTCCTTGTCTGGACTATGTTCAAAACATAAATTCAGTGACGCTGGATGCGTCTATTGGTTGTTACCACTGTTTTTGTCATGGTACGGCAAGTCTGGCGAGACGTTACCAACACCACCGTTCTTACATACTGGTTTGGTTGTTAATAGTCAAAAGTCTTACACCGCAGTAAAGGCACCACTGATGATGGTGGTCAGAATAAAGAGCCTTCTTTTAATTTAGAGTTTTTCTCCTGTTGATCTACCAGGAGTGTCCAAAAACTTAATGTGGTGTGGAGCGCAGTTGTCCTGAGAGAGAACTTGGCTGTAATAAGCTGCATTGGTGTAGATTTCAGAACGTGAGCTCTACGCAGTAGGCAAATAAGGAACGAGTTCACAATTGGAGTGAAGCCGCCTCCCTTCCAACTGAGTTTGGCTTTGAGAACGCCTTTTATACTCGGTGAGAGGCTGTGCCAGCTGGCTCAGCCAATCAGAGCGCGGGCTGTGTATGACGTGAGTTAGCTAGAGCAATAGTGCGTGGCTCTCATCGAATCATGGACATGCGCCGGCGATGTTTACACTTTGACTAGATTTAATAATCCATCTTAACTTTACTATTTCTTTGTCAGTCCTGAACTGATTTTATTTCTGTTTTGATTATTGAATTCTTCGTTCAATTTTGCTAATAATACATACCAAAATTGTGCAGAACAGTCCCTTATTAAAGAATTGCCCTAACATGGGCGACTATATACATAAGTTGCCAGTCTCCATAGGCTAACGCTTCAACGATTGTTTACGTCCCATGGTCGCGTATGCACTTAGGGTGATCTCATAGACTCTGTCATTCTATTCTCCTTCCAAATGGTTTATATATGCCCGGGCATTATGTGGCCAGTGGGGGGGGGGGTGGGTGAGCGTGGAGTATCCCCTACCGGGTCGTTTCATACCCAGCTGAACAGGACCGGTACGTACCTGACAGGGCGGTCCACGCTACACCACCCCCTCCCAGTTCATCTCCTGGGCAAGCATTATAGATTTCTCGGATAGGTGCATAGCCAAGAGGAGAAAGAGTGGCGCGTGAGGCACATATTCATGAGAGGTAGGCACATAGAGGTGCGAAAGCACTGGGGAGAGAGGTATACTTTTAGTTTGATTTTTGGCCTGGTCTTTATTTGTCCAGGACCTTTCTTTTACTCTTTTTGTTTTTTGGGGTTTTTTTAATACGGTGTGTGCATAATTTATACTGACAATAATGCACCAGGACACCCTCTTGATGACGGGTATATTTTTCTCATCAGAGAACTCCCCAGGCTCCAGCACACCGCATTCTCCTTTTTCTGTTCATTCAACAAAATATGTAAATAAATATATATATGATAAAACATACATGGTAAATTTTAGTTTACATAAAATTGTAGTGTGGCCCTTTACATAGAATTCACATGTGCGGCCCTCGCCACTCCTTTAATCTGTCCTTCAGTGCAGGAGGAAAAGTATTACTAAAAATATTTAAAAAATAATAATCGCTATAGTGTGTCAGGCAGCTCCCGCTTTCTGCTGGAATGGCATGACCATTTACCTTTACTTACGGTGTGCCATATCAGTACACGTATGCACCATCAAGTAATATATTTGAAGCATAGCTATATGGTATATAGCTATGCAGGGTGATCATAGTCATCCTAGTGACAAGGGATCGATTTTGCAAAAATAATAATAAGAGTACAAATATTTATAAAAACGGTAATAACATAATAAGGTTTCTCCGTCGTCATTATTCCAAACGATAGAATTCCTACTCATTAGATCTCAACTGTAAGCATATATGTTTATAGCAAAAGTCCAAAACTATCCCAGTAAGTTTGGGACGCACGGTCAATTAGAACAGTCTGTTTCTGGTGAATACAGGTCACTGATATGTCATGGCTTGGTGAAACGTCACTATCAATTGCAGGTGCTGGGCGAGCAGCTGGTGCCGGTGCAGGTGGTGTGGGGACTGCCGAAATGGTGAAGACTGGTGCAACTGTGCTGCTGGTCCCTGCTGTATGATCTTTATTGGGTGCTGTGGCCGGTGCATTCTTTCTTCTTTTTGCTGCCCCAACCAATTGTCCAGCTGACACTTGCGGTACTTGGAAAATTTCTACCGTGTGTTCTATGCTTCATTTCTTCCCTGCGTATGGGCTAATTGGTTTGGTAGATTTGCA
Organism: Chaetoderma sp. LZ-2023a; assembly: GCA_034401795.1. Taxonomy (NCBI): domain Eukaryota; kingdom Metazoa; phylum Mollusca; class Caudofoveata; order Chaetodermatida; family Chaetodermatidae; genus Chaetoderma; species Chaetoderma sp. LZ-2023a. Next base: position 12,917,593 of record CM067368.1, read on the forward strand.
TAACATGGGGTTACTGGTCATAATGGTGGAGGCGGACAGTGTCGTGGTTGTCACCAATCCCTCCAGCTGTACTGTAGTCGAGACGGTATCAATAGTTGTCTTAGGGTCGGTAGTTGAAGCTGCTGCTGGGTGGTGCAAAGTTAACTGTGGTTGCATTTCTGCCACCTTCTTAGACAATGTAGAAAACTTCAATGTTCGGACAATCTTCCGTGTAGTATGCTTTACCCGCACCACATATTATGTTTCTGTTGAAAGCGTTCTTAACGGTGCTCTTATCCATAATTTTTGAGCGAAAATAGACCACTTTCATGTTCCCCACCAGGTTCCTACACAACAATGGTTATGTGATGCTTAGATGATGAAGCGTTCATTACACCATAACGTGCTGCGGTGCAAAGGTAGTTATACTGATGGCAGAAGGCTCTCTCATGCAAATTGTCCCATTTAGAATGAAGCTGCAAGCCGGCGTTTCTGGAAAACTCTTTCTGACAAGGACCGATACTGCTGGGTGCCCAAGTGCACCAAAAACATTTGGTTGCTGACTGCGGAGGAGGCGCTTTCCGACAATTGTAAGTCGTCTTCCGGGGACATCAGGTCATTTTTATAGCCGCACTGCACGTCTAAGTCTTAACTGGGTTCTCACCGTCTTTTACATTTTAAACATTTTCAATTAATAAGTACAAGTTGACACTATAAAACGCGGAATTTGGATTTCAACACTAAAGCGGCCTATTGCCGGTGATTTTCCCCTGTGTTGAGTTAATAGGGAAGATGAAGTTACGGTACGTGAGTTCCTCCTATTATAGCTTTTGGTGAATGTCACAGGAGGGCGGATGACCACATCTGATCCTTTTCAAGAGGTGATTATGCCACTCTACCTGTAAAATTCTGTGTTCTTCCCCCAGCATCACTGAACGGTTATTTTTGTTCAGTCCAGGAAAGACGATGTATATTTAAAGCCAATTGGAGCATTTACTCGATCCCGTTATTAAGGGATCACCGGGGTTTTTCGGCAATACTAATGGTGAACTATATTAGTCACGTGCATGTATGTACGATTACAGTATTCTGCAGATGTAGTACTAGAAACATCCTACAGCTGCAATCAGTCCTTCTTCGCGTTTGCCCACTGTGTCTTGTCCTCAGCCGAAATCCTTAGCTTCCTCTGGTATATTCTTGACTTGAGTGTACCTAGTCCTGCTTTCTTGAGGTCACCTCGTAGAATGCTTAGCGGATATATGCATTGACGGCCTCTACTAGCTTTGTATTTGCTGGCTCCGAGTAGGGCGAATTCCAAGGCTCTCTGTGCTGGTGTCTCTTCTGGCATCCTTAGCACATGGCCAAACATGGACCATCTTTGCTGGGTGACATTTACAGACAGCGGCGACGTATTAACATCTTGTATAGTGTATCATTGGAAATTATGCTGTCTGGCCATCGGTGTCCAGTGGTGGTGCGTAGGTGTTTGTGGTGGCGGGCATCGAATTTGACTAGAGTTGCCTTTGGTGCTGCCCAGCTGGTACAGTTATACAACATCGAGGATACGCAGATTGCATTGTATACACGTAGCCTCTTTATCAAGGGCATCTTTGATCTACGAATCCATAGCTTCCAGAATAACTGGAAAGCTATGTTCCCCATGACGCAGCGTGAAGTAATATCAGCTGTACTGCATAGCAGTGAGCCCAGCATTTTACTTTTCCTCCATGGTTCGCTGCCACGAAGTGGGTCGTCATTTTCGATAGTTTCATGCTTTGTCGATAGGTATATGTGGGTGAACTCAATTTTTAGTTTGCTTGCAGCTATTGGGAGAAGTTCGTCAATGGGTTTCTTTTCCTCGTCTATGAAGTCCACATCGTCGGGATATTTCATCTCTAGCCGCATGCCCAGTATTGACACTGGGGGGTTGGTCTTGTGGAACTTTCTCGCACAGAGTTCAATGTGGCAGCAAGGTAGCAGGTGAAAAGCACCGGAGATAGACCATCTCCTTGTGTGGAGTCGATTGATGTCTCAAAGTCTACAGACTTCATTGACTTGACTCGTACTCTCAGCTTGGTGTCTGCAAGCAGTAGTCTCACTAGTCGTAGCTCATCTTCATTGCAACTGGCCTGGCATAGTAGATCTATGATCCTTGAGCGTGTACTTGTGTCGAAGGCTCGTGACATGTCAATGCCCATTTTGTGGAAGTTCCAGTATTTGGGCATGACTACCAACACAAGCATGTCTTGAGCCCATACAATGTCTGCGCAGCTGCGTCCACGTTTGAAGCCACGTTAACATGATCCAGTGAAGTAATCGATCTTGTCTCGGATGTGGCATAGAGTAACATTGGATAGGATTATCCCTGTGCTTTGAGGAGCACAATGGGCCGCAGATTGGCTGGGGGCCCATGTGGCTTCTTGGGCTTGTGTAGTGCGATAAGGGTGCCTTGGCCTACAGCGTCGATGGGAAGATGGTGCATAAAAGCTGAATTGATTAGGTGCGTGATCGGCTTTGAGATAATGTCACTTGCATATTTAAATAGTTCATTGCCCATGCCACCAGGTCTAGATGCACGTCTACTTTTCAGGGTTTACGTGCATTCTCAACTTCTGCTGTTTTAATTTGTGTTAGTAATGGCCTGGGGTCTCCTGAGAACGGGTGCATGGGCTCATCATCGTTGTCAGTGAACTGTTCCATGAGGCATTCTCGGATCGCCTCGGCTTTTCCCTGGTCAGTCCCGATAAAGTGTCCTACAGAGTTGTGTACAGTGAGTGATGGTGTGTGTTGTCAGTAACTCTCAGGACTGGGGCTGCCTGAAACATTTTGTGACAGTCATCCGTGGCAGTGAGTTCATCTGCTAAGTAGTCTGCATGTTGAATAGCCATATCTTTTAAACGTTCGCGAATGTGGTGCAGAATAATATTGCGCTCCTGACGTAGTGTGATGCGGTCTTCACTTTGGCCACTTTGATAGATGCGCAGCCGTAACACTTTCTGCTCTGCTGACAGTTTTACTACTATAGTGTCGTAAGTATAAATAGTTTGGTTGTTTTTAAGAACATCTGTGGTGCTGGTAGTGGATGATTCCATAGATTTCAGTATTTTGGTTAGGGCTTCGTTTGGATTGGAGCTGATATCGATGTTAGCTATCTGCTCCCCGAAGGCTTTTTTGTATGACATTTGAGTGTCAGTGTCACTGATGAGCTTAGGTAGGTTGTAGGTGACTCTACCCTCTTGGCTGGTATGGTGTTTATATATTAGGTAGAGATCGTTCATCTGAAGGCGTGCAATTGGTCAGAATTGAGGTATGTGCCTCCATACGAACGAGCGTTCCGGATTAAGGGTTTTGCTTCTGTCTTGCATAGTATGAAGTCTATTTGGTTGAAGACAGCTGTTGTAGCCTTAGAACCTTTTGGGGCTTTGCGATCAGTAATGTGTCCAGTCCATGTTGTCCGGTGACGGCATGGGTGTTTGAAAGCCGTATTTGTGACAAATAGGTCATTGTAACTAAGTGCATGCCTACTCCTTAATAAGAGTGACGCGGTTTTCTGTTCAGATACTTATAAACTTGCCTAATTCTGCTTTAGGCTGGACGGCCTGTGGTGTGGGTGAGAGCGTGGTTATGTCAGCAGCCCGTCAAATCCGACGTATCACCTCTCACCCCTCTTCTGCGGGCGTGGTAGAGCAGCAGGGGGTGGGGTTAGGGTTGGCCGTTTCTTTGTTTATAGCGCTTAAAGTACATAGCAGTAAAACTGTAAGTGTTTGTCACATGGTATTTGGTAGTCCTACCATGTTAGTTAGACCGTAACCTTCATTCCTGCATAGTATGGGCCGTTTAAGAGTATAGTGTCCGATAAGAACATGACGACGTGCCAAGTTGTTATTTATGACTGGGGTATCTGTTTTCACCTCGGTACCTTATTCATATGTTAGTACTTTTTCGTGCTATTTACAAAACACATTATTTTTAACCCTGCTTCCCTGAACAGAGAAGCGGGTTATGCGTGTATGAGAATATTTTGAAATTCTCTCGGTATTTTGACTGTTTAAGTTTTGCTGCTGCATATCCAGCCCGCTATTTGCATGCATGATACTTGCAGTAGAACTTAATCTGTTCTTAGTCAAAAGTGTAACAGGCTAGCAGATTGTACCGTCTTGTCCTATTTCCTTGTCTTTAACAAACTCATGTCTTGCAAGTGTCAAGTCACTGACCGTGTTAAGCATGGATGTTTTTAAACGGTGTGAGGACAGCCACGCATCCCTCTCCCATAGGAGGCACTTGTCATATCACGCAAGCGGTACAATACAGCTCACATAAAACGTGTCAGAGTTACACTATCACAATATCTTTACCGTTGTTTGGAGATTAAGTGATTCAATCACCCTGAGTGTCCGTATTTCTTGACGTGTTGATGAGTGTTGTGGTATGCCTGGCTGCTTATTTTCTATTGGCCTGGCGCAGTAGTGCAGTATTATTTTTATTGCAACAGGGATGTATTGTTGTGGTGTTAGCGGTACCAACCTTGACGGATTTTGATAGTTTTTCATTACGTAATGGCCGAGACTACTAAAAGGCAAGCCGGAGATACTTAGCGCGGGGATTACTAATAATGTTGCTGCCGTGCTTGGATCAATCCATTATCGAATTTCTTTTCGGTAGCAAATTCCTACTCGGACTGATGACAGACTGCTGTGTATCCTGTCCTCTTATCAATTTGTCTGAAAGTACGTACATATATATGAAGCTGTGTACCGTTATTCGTTTTTTATGGCATTCCCTATGGAGGGATGTACCAAGGGGCGCGTAGTGGTGCTTTTACATGTAGCTAACTTTCATCAATGTGAAGGCTACCGCATGCTTTTGGTGAAAGGGAGATATAGGCCGGTATCTGTTGGCATGGTACTCGGTAAAGCATGATGTTTGGTGCGGGGGAGATTTGTTATGAGTGTTTATGTTAATTGTATCATGTGGTTGGCTATGATCCGTTTTCTACGCTGGCCATGCCAATCTGATGCAGGGTTGTTTTTGGATGAATACGATGAGCAGTAAATTCACCGTATTTTTGTAGTGTGGGATGAGGCGAGTACTGAGTACCAACCGTTTCTGTTTGAAATGGCTAGGCGTTTGATTGCTTAATCGATGGTTGGTGTTTAGCAACAGTTATCAGATGCCGTATGTATGTTGCCTATTCTCGCCGTGTGTTGTACATACGGTGAGTGTGTGGTGTCACTAGCGCGGTGCAGGATTTTATTTTCCTAGCCCGGTGGCGAGTGGTGATGGTGAATTTGGCGTTCTATGTTTTGTGTCTGTCCTGGTTGATCACAGGGATTTGGGAAGTAGAATAGGAAAAAGGGAAACGGTATAGAGAAGTAGGAGTAATCTCCCATTACACAATGGTCGGACGCTTAGTCATTCTTTTTCTTGCGTCCTGGGAATAAACGAGCCAAAATCTGCGGATCAGGCTACCCCATGATTACTGTTAGCTGTTTCAACGGCCACCGTACCAGGGGGCGTCCTACCTGCAGAATTTCTCATATCTGAGGCATGACGGTCCTCGGACGATGGGGGAAGTGGGAGGAGAGGGTTGGTCTTGGTGGTGTACAGCAATGGAGATACACATGGGGTCTGCGCACCGTCATTGGGATATTGGGTAATGGATGGAATGGGCGCGGTGCAGCCAGCATAACAGTGTCTGCTGGGAGAGGGAATGGAGCCGTATTTAACACGAGGGGTGCTGTAAAGAGGTGGATTGGTCCCGTATTTGGTGTTGGTCTGGAGTTGCACCGTGTTGTATGGTTTTCCTGTTGTCTAGAACAGGCCACAGTTTCATCAAACCTATCCACCCTCATGTTATTTATTATATGTTCATCCCGTATTGGGACCGTTTCATCCTCCGCGTGTGGCAACTCTATAACGGGGGTAATAGCATGAAGTGGATGGGAGTGGGAAGAGAAAGGGGGGCAACTTTTCCATCCTTCCCCTTGGACAATACAAATGAAAAGTTCTTCAGATACGGGTTTCCAGACCTTGTGGTCCTATGCAGAGGAGGGAGAGGGCGAGTCCGTATCCCGACATCGTCCCATGCGTTAGTTCCTTGTTCAGCCTGCCCATGGCATTGGTGGGGTAAAGACTAATCGGCACCATGGTGCATTTAGCTAACGGAGGGAGCTCCTATCTCCATGAACAGGTTTGTCTGGGTACCGGTGTCGTCCGTTTTGCTCAGTCCGAGTTAGCACCGACACAAGGTTTTAGCTGATCGAAATAGATGACTGAGGTTAGCCCATCCGAGGCACGGATTTGGTAGGTTACCTCCGACTTCTTACCTACTACCACATAGGGACCTTTCCACTGGTAACTCAGCTTACTCGGTACATTTTGTGAACGTCGTGTATCGCGAACCCATACCATGTTTCCTACCTCATATGGGTTTCCATGTACACGACGGTCATGCCAGGTTTTCTGACGCCGGTGTATGGTGGAAGGTGTCTCACTTACTAGCTCATGGGCTTGTTCTATCCGTTGCCGCATGAGTTATACGTATAGAGATGGTGAGTTTATTTCCCCAGGGATTCTAGGCATGGCTAGATCCAGGGGTAAGGCCAACTCACGGCCTAGCATTAGCTTAGCAGGGGTATATCCCGTGCTAGAATGCACTGAAGTGCGGTATGCATCCCCGACCTTTTGGGAGCCGTAGATCCCAATCTCGATAATCAAGGTGGGTTTCTTTAGTCAACATTACCGCTAATGTTCTATTGAATCTGTCCACCATGCCACCTCCTTGTGGTCGGCATGGTGTAGTGCGGTTTTGACGATATGAAAAATTTGCAGAGCTCAGATATTAACCGGCTCTCAAAATTACTACCTTCGTCAGAATGTAATTCGTGTGGCATACCAAAACGGCAGAATGCATTGCCTGCCAGTACCTCTGCTACGGTCGATGTCTCTTGGTCTGGCAAGGCAAAAGCTTCTACCCACTTTTTAACGTAATCCTGTAATACAAGGATGCATTTATTTCCTTCATCTTTTGTATTCAGAGGGTCAAGCACATCTATTGCTACTCGTTCCCACGGTGCACTGACAATCTTAGATGGTAATGGTGCAAAGTGGTGCTGGCCAACAGCACGGCGCTGGCAGGGCACATATTTTGCTCCCCATGCCTTCATAAAGTTGTGTATGCCTATCCAGTGGAATCTGTGCTTAATCCGTTCTACCATCCTTTCTACGGCTAGGTGTCCAGCGTTGTCATGTAACTGTTCTAGTACCATGACTCGAAATCGCTCTGGTATCACAATTCTATCATTGAGGTATACGACACCATTAAGCATTTGGCATTCTTCATATCTCTCATAGCCATATTTAGCCCTAGTGGATAGCGGACTGACAGATTCCTTGGGAGGGCGCCCCCCTCCTGGACCCAAGCATAGACATCTCATGTCTGTGCGTCTGTGGTTTGTTCTTTATCGAACTTTACTATATCCCAGCCCGCACATCGCAGCTCAGGGAATGCGGGGAACGGTTATGTGTCTTGTGTTATTGTATTGGCCACTTCTGATTCATCCTCGAGTCCTACCCTACTCAAGGCATCGGCAATGCCATTTAATCTAGGGGGTCTATGAACCACATTGAGGTTATAGGCCTGCATGGATTCCTGCCATCTTACTACCTGGCCCTCAGGATTCTTCAGATTGTTTAGCCACCGTAGCGAGGCATGATCCGTACATAACGTAAAGTGATGCTCGTACAGAAAATGTTTGTAATATTTGATGAAATACACCACTGCCACCAGCTCACTCTTAGTGGTAGCGTACCGTTTTTCAGTTTTATTTAACGTACGAGACCCATATCCTAGCACTTGTTCTGTTCCATCCTCCAAGATCTGAGATAGAATGGCGCCGATAGCATAAGCAGACGCATCAGTATCTGGGATGAAATCAAGGCTAGGGTTTGGGTGAGCTAATATGTGGGCGGTCGTTCCTTTAATGCCGTAAAGGAAACCTCACACTCCGTCGTCCATTCAAATGGTCTATCTTTTTCTGTGATCTGGAATAACTGTGCTGCTATCTCACTGAAATGGCGTATGCACCGTCTATAGTACTGGCAGAGCCCAAGGAAGCTTCGAGTGTTTGTCACTGAAGTGGGTGTTTTCCATTGGGCTACCACTCGAGTTTTGGTAGGCTGAGTGGTCACTCCGTCAGCAGATATTACATGCCCCAGAAATTCAACACTTTTTCTAAAGAGATGACATTTCTTAGGTTTGAGTTTCAGATTAGCGGTTTGAAACCGTACCAATACATTGTCCATGTTGGCCAAGGTTTGCTCAAACGAGGGGCCAACGACGATAACGTCGTCTATGTAACATAAACAGACTTCCCACTGTAATGTGGTAAGTACTTGTTCAATCAGCCATTCAAAGGTTCCCGGTGCGTCTATAGGGCATCTTGCAAAACTTAAATAGGCCGTCCCTGCAAACAAATGCTGTCTTTTCAAGGTCCCGTTCATCCATAGCTACCTGTCAATAGCTGCGTGCAAGATCAAGTATACAGAACCATCTGGCTCCACTTAATGAGTCCAATGTCTGCTCAATTCTTGGGAGAGGATATGCATCCTTAATGCTTAAGTCATTTAAGCTGCGGTCGTCAATACAAAACCATAGTGACCTGTCTTTCTTGCCTACTAGGACTATGGGACTGTCCCATGGAGATGCAGAAGGCGCTATAATTCCTGTTCTCAACATGCCATTGACTTGTTGTTGTGCATCTGCCTCTGTATGCATAGGAAGATGGTGCACCAGCTGTCTCACCAGTCTGATATTACCGGAGTCAATGGAGTGACGGACCAGGTGAGATTGTCCTAGGTCTATATCACTTGCTGTATTTATGCAATATGCGGCGCACATCTGTTTTCTGAGCGTGACTTAATCCAACTGTGGCACGTAAATACAGGTCGTGTAGATGCTCAGGTATGTCCGTGTGAGCCATTGTAGTGCTGGTGGCTGCAGTTTGAAGTGCTTCCACTGAATCTATGTCCACCAAACGGCCACAGCACACCCCAGAGACTATGGTAATGGGGTTAGCAATGCCGTTAAACACACGGTAAGGTATCCTGTCCTTACTGGTGGTGGTGACTAGCATTCGTGGACTAACACATTTTGAGACCAACATATATTCAGGGTCAGGTTCCGACAAAGTGGTATGAATATTTAACTTTAATTGTGGTGCCGTGGCCCACAAAAAGTTCTTTGTGGCCCAGCTTAACGGAGGCCAATATTAAAGCACAAGTATGATATAAGGATGATTTAGTTCCTAACGGTATACGGCGGCCATGTATTTCTAATCCCTGCTGCCTGTAGTGTATCACCGACTCACTGGTGCCGAGGAAATCGGAGCCTAGTAGTGCATCATTTTGAATAGATGCAACTACTACTTGCTGGATATATTTTAATTCTTCAATTTGTATTAATATATTTATAATTCTAGCTATTGGAATCTCAGTGCCGGTGGTGGTCTGTAACTGGAGATTAGACCATCTAAGAAGGGATTTCCTATGAGTGGGGATGCTAGAGTATAACTGTTCATTAAACATGGTGATAGGGGCACCTTTATCGAAGGTGGCATTTGTAGCCATACCACCAAATAAACCGGCACATTTATATATTACTTTATCCGGTATTGGAGAAAGTTTCTCTATCCTAGTTTCTTGGCCATCTTCCGGTGGTACGGTATTGTCTTGTATGTATACAGTCTGCTTACCAATAATTTTAGCAAGCTCCGTGGGAGGTTGAGTGAAGAACGGGGCTATTTGACGTTTCTGCTGCCTGATACATTTTGGCAGTGACGGTATCATAGGCCATATTGGCAGTTGCAGGGTTGGTGGCATGGTGGTGAAGTTCCGCTTGTGCGGCCCACCGGTGGCAGTGCCTCATAGTATGCTTAGTAGAAGAAACAAGCCCTAATTGGTGGCTTACTCAAGCATCTCCGTTTGGTCTTTTTTGTAACCATGGTCACGAATGGTGTGATTTTTCAGACCCCGTACTGGGAGGCTAGTTTGTCCGTGACGATGGAAGAGACTGGTTCCTACACACCACTAGACGCGTGTCTGCAGTACCATTGGTTGAGGGGCTGTTTTTATGATATAACTGTTCCGTCTTTGTGAACCGTCATTATTACCTATTAAGTCAGTTTCTTTTTTTACAGGACACTGAATGGACTCTCCCTTCAGTGCCCTTGTTAGTTTGCCTGATCTCCTGTTGGTAGTTTATTTTGCTCTGGCTGAGGTGTAGTGGAGGGAGGACGGCTTGGACACCATGCCCGCAAATGTCCCATTTAAGCGCATCCGAAACATGTGTTCGGTGGGGTAGTGGTCAGCGTATGATGGTTTATAAAGGGCCTATTTGTCTTTTGTGCCACCGTTGTGAATAAGGTAGTCAGAAGATTGGTTAGAGAAGCAATCTGTGTAGTGATTTCCTCTAACCGTTCGTTGGTATTAGACCCATTGTAACTGTTGTGCTGGTTACCATTACCTGAGGTATTATTGTGGCCTAAACGATGGGACTGGCAACGGCCTGAGTCTCGTAGTGTAAAAGTGTTTCGAGGCAGTGTATTTTGTAAGGTGTCTGCTTCAGTTATGGTACCTGAAGCAGGTGCGGTGTCGGCAGTACTACTGGTACTGGTGTTGGTTAACTCATTAACAGGGTGTAATTGACGTCTGGCGTTCTTTTCCCGTTCCAGGAAGTTTTCTATATGAACGGCCGTGTCCGTTAACATTTGTAGGTTTTCGTGTTCTAACAGAAAGTTTCTCTTGCAGAGACGGTTCGCCAGTCAGGGCGTCAATAAAAGTATCCAATTGTAATTGAGTAACTCCCTCTGGATTGGTACTTGGGTAAGCCCGTGCGACTAATCACCTAATGCAGCTTGCTAGTTCAGGAAGAGTTTCATCTGCACGCCGTCGTAAGTTCTTTAATTGTAAACAGCTATTTTCTCCAAGAGCCATGTCCCCAAACCATTCTAATAATGCTTTTCCAACTCAATATAAGTTGGTGTTATTTCAGACCCCCATATCTGCTAGTAGCTGTAATGATCCAAAATAGTTTTGCCGCTAAATACTCTCCCATTTGATGGTCAGACTATCCGTTCGTCCTGGTGGTGATTTCAAATTGGCACTTATAGTTGACTCAGTCATATTCTTCACAGAATTCAGGTGGAAGTATGACTCGACCGGTACCGTGATAGGGAGTGCTCAGCGCAAACTCCAGTGGTGGTGCAGGCAACATTTGAGTAAACGCTGAAGAGGGACGTGAATCATAGTCTACTCGTCGATACCGCTGTTTTCTAGATGAGTGTTACCGTATAGGCAAAGGTACTGGGAGCTTTAATGGGGTACCTCTCTGAATACGGTGCCATTCATCATAGCGAGATGATATGTTATTTTCTGTATGGTGACCTGGTGGTCTAAGATTCCTCACCGGTATTGGCTCCGTTTGCCTAGTAGGCCCAGTGGGATGTGCAGTCAGACGGTTCCTATATTGAGAGATGCTTGGAGAGAGACGTGGGTAATTGGTTTAATGAGTATAAGCTGGTGGCTGATTAATCACTGGTAATTCTGGCTCTGTGTTCCTTTGTTGGTACCATTGTGGTGAGTTATCACGCGGTGCCGTTGGTGGATGGATCTGCCGATGGAACACCGGTCTGTTGTCCTGTGCATTTTGCCATTAATCACTTGCTGATGCCAAGTCTGGGCGCACAGGTTGTGAGGTATTTATTAATCCCCTTAGGGGATGGTTACTAGATTGTCCGACATCCGGCGATGGTGAATGAATCCCATCGCTGATGTCAGACAACGTTATATACTGATCACCTGTCTATGAACGGTACTTCACTTATAGGCGAGTAATCTCGTCTTATGGGTGCTAATGATCATGCACCGCGGAGTGGTATGTGATGGTTTGTGAGAGTTCCCACCGTTCTACCGTCTATACGCTCCATTTCTACATCTGAAGTGTAAATATTGAAATAAAACGGACACTGAAACATATGAGATTTGATACCTAGGGCATGGTCAATCTCCACGCAAGCCCCGCATTGGGTGCCACTTGTAACCGCTGGGGGTGTGCGTGGCCCCGCCGCTACTGCTGTCGAGCGGTACTGCTGCCACAGCCGCTGCTGATGCTGCTGCTGCTGCTGCTGCTGCTGCTGCTGCTGTTGCTGCTGCTGCTGCTTCTAATGCTGTTGGTCAGTCAGCCTCGGTGTTGCGGAGCGGTTGCCGCACATCTTCGTTGTCCACAAAAACCGACCTCCAGGGCCGGCGGAACATTCACGTTCCAGTGGGCTGGTCATTCCCCCTCACCCCACCCCAGGTATCCTTAATACCTACAAGGTTGGGAATATACAATTTTGCGACAGGAAAATGCCTCGGGCAGTCCTCCATTAAAAAGAAAAATGCCTTCAATGCTGAAGCGGAGGAGGAGAGCGGTAAAAATGGCCGCCCTCCTATCCTACAAAGAGAGAGAAAAAATATCATGTGTATTTGTCCTAATGCAGTTATTTTAATGTTGCTATGTACGGTGCATATATGAAGATTGGGTAGCTGATTCTTATGGAATTCAGCACCGTCATCTTGTGTGAGTTAAAGATCTGTTTTAGTTGGTACCATTCTTAGTTTTACGTACCTTGTGTGAGCATAAGCTTGCATTTAAGTTTTGACTCCAAACACATATTCTTAGGCCGCGAATGTTGTAGCACCAATTGTCTTTAACGAATATGTCTCCTCGCGAGGATGCTCGGTACCGTTGCCGATACCCACGGAGCATCTCTCCTCAGACAAACAGCGTGCAACATGTTGTCTGGTGGTAGCTTCAGAGCTGCAGAGCGATCCCTCCACATACCGCATCCCATCCACAAATAACAACACATGGACAAATCACATTGATGAAAGCATGTTTTAGAAAGCGATTCTTAGCTTACTTACGGTGGGGAGAGAGAAACGTATGTCCATCTATGGTGGCTTTCCCATAGGGCGTGGTGAGCTCTAAGGCTTCACCCAGTCACTGTTATGTGTTAGATGGCGATGCATGTTTCTATCCATCACTTAATGTTTCGAGTACGGGCCGTGTGAGATCCATACCCTGGCGTTACCGTTTAGGTTTGAAGAAAGTTGGCCAAGAATAATGCTGGGATGGTAATAATATTGCATGATTTATATTTTCGCAGTGTTTCCTACTTTGGCATAAAAAGTATTGGTTAAAGCTCTTGTGTGCCATTAAATATAGACAATTTTGCATGCGATATGAGATGCCTGTTCAATTTACCTAGCATACAATGCTACCCGACGTGCAATGCTACCCAGCATATAATGCCTTGACTCCATAATCGTTGTTACTATCGGACACCATATTCGTTTAGTCTATTGTCTGCTCAAACAATAATAATAATAATAATAATAATAATAATAATAATAATAATAATAATCGTTATTTATTTAGGGTAGCACTTCAAGTGCACGGCCTGATCTAGCAGAGGCCCTCATTAACATATATACACATTTTTTAATAGATATAATATGTACAAATTTATACATCTATGTACAGACAAGGAACTTAGGGAATCTATTTCTTATAATCATATAATATTCTGAATGTATTAAGAGTAATTTGAACAAAAGATACTGATGCTTTCAACAGCAGCAAACTTTCAATCAAATTAGCATTGATATATTCAGCATTGTAAAGTAAATTCCTTTCTTTTTTGCTGAAATGCTTTGGAAACAATGCAAGAAATAGAAATAACGATATTTGTATGTGCTAAAATATAGAAACTAATTCTCAATTTCGTAGACAAATACAGCTAAGCACATTATAACATACGATTATACATACATACAGAAACATTAGATTTAGTAAAATTATTATCATTACCCACGCCGTCGAATGTCTTAACCCTTTAGTGACTAAATTTGTCAGGAAAACCTCCATTAGGTCTATCTATTGTGAAATGTCCGTTTCCAGAATAAGACAATGCCATTCTTGGAAATTTACCACCGGAAAGACTGGCTCGAGTATCGCGCCTGTCATTCCTGTCATAAACTTTCAAAAATAGTCCTCTGGACTGCAAATGGTCATTTCTCTAGCCGATTTTATGGACTTGTTTCTAGGCTTGTGCATTTATGGGTCAAAGAGCGGAAGAATCACCAAATTTGACATAGCACTTCATAATGTAGGATAAAATCAAAAGGTTCGATCGAAGATTTGTATCTTAAAGGTTAATTAGGCATATATAGTTTACTGAAATTAAGAACTCACCAAAGCACATGCACTCCCAATCACACACACTCACTTCCACACGCACATGAACTTATGTACATACACTCCCTTGGGTTTACATCCAATATAGTAGGTCTACGCCAACATCTAACCATTTCAACCCTAGTATTAGAACTCAAGTCATGCTATTAAGCTGTTGCATATCTTATGCATAATTTGAATGAAAGGACTTGATACCTTCGGCAGCAACACTATCCAGTCAAATAGTATCAAAATTATACAGCAAGGGAACCTATTTTGTGTCTACATTTCGTGCTCTAATGATAAAGGATCGGGAAAGTTGAAAAATATACGATAGATATATTCATCACAAAGTAAGCATATGGCCCGTAAGTGTGCACAATCACATAATAATGTGACGGACAATAGTATAATACAATTTCGCAATGCATACACAAAACTATTTACATTAGGAGAAGTATGTTCCATGCATGTACTATATGACTATCCTGAAATTCTAACCTTTGGATTGGCGATATATGAAATGGTCATTTGCTGGTCCGGAGGAGTGTTTACGACAATTGGACACAGGAATGACCGACTCGGTTACCGAGCCAGTCATTCCAGTGCTCCATTGTCGGAAACACTCCTCTCCTAGTCCGCCAATGTCCTTTCATTGTATGTTTACAGTTCTCTTTTCTTTTTCTTTTTTTTTTTTTTTTTTTAAACATATTTTTATTGTAATAAATGTATTTAGAGAAAAGGATCTTGTGGCATGCTCGTTTAACATACAAATATCCTTTTCAAATAGAAATATTATTTAACGGTAGTTAAATTAGCGATCGTGCGAGCGAGCGAGCGAAAGAGGGAGAAAGAGAGAGAGAGAGAGAGAGAGAGAGAGAAAGAGAGAGAGAGAGAGAGAGAGAGAGAGAGAGAGAGAGAGAGAGAGAGAGAGAGAGAGAGACAGAGAGAGAGAGAGAGAGAGAGAGAGAGAGAGAGAGAGAAGAGAGAGAGAGAGTGCAAGCGAGAGAGCCTTTATAAATGATAACACAAAGAACTATTAGCATTACATTGCTCGGAAATGACCATATGCAGACCAAAAGAACACTCCTCCTGAAAATGTATGACCCGAATGACAGGCTCAGTCAGTGAACCAGTCATTCCAGTGGTAAACCCACAAAGAGCAGTTGACCTTTCGGTCCGCAGATGGACACTTCCCTACAGACAATGCTCTGGAGAGTTCTCTAACTGTCTTTAAAGCAGACATTAATTTAATTCAAATGATTATAAATAAACAATTATTTAATATAATTTAATAGAAGATGTGTATGTGTAGACCACGAGAAGACTCTTCTCGAAGATTCATCACTGCAACGACAGGTTCAGTTGCTGAGCCAATGATTGCAGTGAGGAGCCCTCGAAAACAGTTGACTCCTGGCCAGCAGATGGGCATTTTGTTCATTATATTGCTAACCTACCGGGATATACACATTATAACTGTTCTCAGTGATTTTACTTTGCAGTTATAACTAGGTTGTTATTACTAATTATCAGGACTATTGTTCCGATGCCCATTTGCGGGTCTGGGAGAAGTGTTTCCGATAATTTGACACCGGAATGACTGGCTCTGTTTCTGAGTCATTCATTCCGCTGCTCATTTTTCGGGAACACGCCTCTCTTGATCAACAAATGGGCATTTTTTGTATGTTTTATCTGTTACTTTTGTTATTGTTTTGTGCACAATTCGTTTTCAATGTCCTCTGTAAATTAAGCAAAGCTATTGGTGGAGGTGATTTAGGTGGTCACACTTGGCCACTCCTGGCCTGTCCTTGATTGTGTCCTTAATTGTTGTAAATCGTAGGAGATTCCGCGGCGAAGACGGATAGCCTTATCTCCGGGGCAATGGGGCAAAACAGAAGAAAATGAAATCATCATTATACGGGTAAACAATCACACATATTTGCGATGAATGATCCGAGTGTCGGCGAATGTTTAATATTAATAGTTAAAGCATTCCACATTTTTGTTGCTGTGTATGTAAAACTGTTTTTCCCGTAATCCGTTCTTATTTTTGGAGGCTTTAATTGACCGTTCGTTTTTTACCGTAAATTCAGTGTATGCGTGTCTTCTACAAATGTGAACAGATCTTTCATGTACTTCGGTGCAAGGTCGTTTAATGATTTACATGTCATAATATTTGTTTTAATTGTCATTCTTTGCGTTAGTGTAGTCCAGTTTAATTCTACATACATTTGTTTTGACGGTGTTCGAAAGTGGACTTCTAATATTCTTCGAGCTGCACGCTTTTATAATTTTTCAAGTTTATTTAACAATGTAGGCGTGCCAGCGTAATAGACAAGACAGCAGTAATCAATGTGTGAAAGGATGTATGCCTTGTAAAACAGGTTTCGCTCATCAACATTCATATATTTCTTATTTTTCTTTAACATATAGATAAGTGAAGCTATTTTGCTGCAAATTTTGCTTACGCGCTGGTCCCATGAAAGAGTGTCATTAATATGTACGCCTAAAAGTTTCGCCTCATTTACAATGACTAGTTCACCATTAGATATTGGTATCTTAATTTCCTCATGATTTATCTGCCCTTGTTTACGCTTAGTGCTTATCATTAACAGTTTTGTTTTCTCCGTATTTAACACCATTTTATTATTTTGGCACCAATTTTCTATCACAGACATGTCGCTAGTCAGTTGGTCTGATATCTGTGGAAGCTTTTCAAAATTACAGTGCATCGTCGTATCATCGCAGTACATATCAACATTACTAGTTATTCCCATATTAAGATCGTTTACATACATGATAAATAAGAATTGCCCCAATACAGAACCTTGAGGTACGCCTACGGTTACCGGAAGATGTCCGGAAATTTTGTCAGAAATTTACACATATTGTTTTCTATTTTCTAAATAAGATGAAAACCATTTTAACGCAAGCTTATCAAATTGATATAGGCCTAACTTTTCTAGTAAAATATCGTGATTAACTAAATCAAAAGCTTTCGTAAAATCACCATTATCTAGCGCAAATCTCCATTTTTCGACTAGCTTAAGTAGTGCAGTTTCGCATGAATGCTTCTGACGGAAACCTGGCTGAGATTCGGTCAATAAATTGTATTTACTAAGAAATTTATACAAATGATTATGTATATGTCGGTTAATAATTTTGGAAAGAACAGGTAAAATTGATATTGGTCTATAGTTATCAACCTCTCCTTTGTTGTCTGATTTGTATAACGATTTCACCTTAGCGCATTTCCACATTGTTGGAAACACGCCTGTATCAACACTTATATTTATAATACGTGTAATTGATGGCGCTATGACTGGTGCCGATAATTTTAAGAAATGTGCATTCAATCCGTCATGGCCCGCGGATTTATTTGTTTTCAACCGACTAAGTTCCTCGTAAACGTTATTAACAGTTATTCTCGGCATCGTAAATTCAATTTCGCTCGGGATTTCGTTCTAACATGCGTTTTAATGTCGTCTGAAATTATGTGAGATTGCGTCTTTATGGAATTTGCGGGATCTACCGCGATTGTAGTGAAATACTGATTGAACATTTCGCAATGTTTTTCGACGTCTTTAATTTCATTACTGTCACCATCAAGCAAAGTCAATGGCATTTTGTTAGGTTTCGGATTAATACTCTTCATTATTGTCCATATATGTGAAGGATTCTTTTTATTGTCAGCCAACGCTGTGCTAAAGTAGTTTTTCTTAGATCTTTCGATTAGCGTCATTACCTTACGTTTCAACTCTTTATGTTTAATCATATATTTAGCTTTCTTATAATAATCCCTGTCCTTTATGGCCTTCAAAATTTCATCTGTTATCCATCCTGGCTTTACTCTACGCTCAACAATAGGGGCGTGTTTATTTAGAATGCCTATAAATGCGTCCTGCCATATCTGCAGCGCTTCATCTGGGTCATTTAGCAAATCAATTATCTCCCAGTTGCAAGCGGAAATATTCTGAAGAAATTTCTGATTGTCAAACCTTTTTCTGCATCTATACTTTATAGTGTGATGACTTTGTGATTTTTGTCTGGTGTTTTGTCGCGCACCAAAAACGGGATAGTGATCACTTGATCCTAAATCTCCTATGCTTACTGACTTAAATTTGTTTCTCTCTGTAACGTACATATGGTCTATTAGTGTAGCTGTTGTGTCCGTAATTCTAGTTGCGCTATTGACTAATTGTTCAAGATGAAATAACTCCATTACTGATAGCCATTTTGGCGTGACTGCTTTTAGAAAATCAAAATTAAAATCGCCGATTAGAATTATATCCGTGTTATCTGCGTATGCAGGTTCAAGTAGGGCTTCAAAATCGTCGATCCAGCTAACGGGAGAATTTGGAGGTCTATAAACGCAACATAACACAAATGATTTCGATTTAAAGGGCGTAACCTCGATCCATAATGCCTCTGTAGTCGGTGATTCTAAGTCAAGTCTCCTACGATGTGACTGATTTTCGGCTATGTATATTACAATGCCACCTCCTACATTGTTCGGTCTATCTTTCCTCTCAACATTATAACCGTGAATATCTATTAAATTGTCGGCGGCGACGCCGCTTATATACGTATCTGTTATACCAAATATTTCAATTTCTTGTGTAGTTTTCTCCATAATTATTTTTAATTGGATTAATTTAGGCATTAAGTGTTCAATATTCCAATTCCCACTGCGTATAAAATGTCGTGATAGGGGACCTGACCCCTGAAGGTTATAAACTGAAACAAATCCCGAGACCATCTAGAAAAGGTGGTGGTGTAGGCCTTTTGTACAAAGAAAATCTTGGTATCAAACTAATTAAATCGACGTCATACCACACCCTCGAGACCATTGAATTCGGGATTATTCAGAACTCTGTTTTAATTAGAGTCGTAGTCGTATATCGCCCGACGCCATCAAAGAAGCATAATCCTCCAATTGCTCAAGTTTTCAATGAACTATCGTTGTTATTTGATCGGTACGCACTAAGTAATGGCAACTTACTAATATTTGGTGATTGTAATTTTCACATGGAAGATAATGACGATCACAATGCATCAGTTCTACGAACAGTCCTGGAATCATCTAATCTTGAACAGCACGTCAGAAGCCCTACACACAGGAAAGGACACATATTGGATCTTATAATAACACGATCAAGCGAATCACTCGTCAGCAATGTCAATATTGACAATGGCGCCACAGATTCTGATCATGCATTTATAACATTCGATCTGATGCTTGCTAAACCACCTCGACCTAGGAAGGTAATTACATACAGGAACTCATATTCGCCATCTCTCCAGTCGATCAAATATGATATTAAATCGTCTAGTTTATATTCGGCGCCGGCCGATGACTTATCACAATTAGTCAAGCAGTATAACAACGACCTTAGCTGCATCCTAGACAAACATACCCCACTGAAGAGAAAGGTCGTTGTAGTTCGGCCTCAATCTCCCTGGTACAATAGTGAGATTAAACAAGCCAAAACATTGTGTCGTAAACTAGAACGCCGGGCTCAAAGAACTCAGTTGCACGTTCATAGGCAAGCGTATGCTGATCAGCGCAAAATCATCGCCGACAAAATCACCACAGCTAAGCACGCTTATTATTCAGAACTTGTGTCCGAAAATGCAACAGATCAACGAAAGTTGTTTTCAATCTTTAATGAACTACTTCATAAAGACACCAGAACCAACAATCTTCCACAGCACTCTGACCCATCCGAACTTGTGGACAGATTCGCCAAATTCTTCATAGACAAAATTGAACTAATTCGCAGTAATATGGAGACACATCCAGATTACGTACCACATATCTGCGATGTTCTCCGTCCATCAGACTACTCATTGACGCAGTTCACACCAGCATCTGATGAAGAGGTGTCCAAAATAATCCGCAATTCGCCGACTAAGTCATGTGCACTAGACCCATTTCCTACACATCTGTTTAAGGAGTGCAACCATGAACTGCTGCCTGTCGTAAACAAAATCATCAACATTTCATTGATAACTGGAACTGTGCCTGATGACTTTAAATCTGCAAATGTAATGCCACTACTAAAGAAACCATCTCTAGACTATGATGTGCCTACAAACTACCATCCAGTGTCCAATCTATCATCTATCATATATCTCAAAGATGTTAGAAGGATTGTCGCTGATCGTCTAAATAGTTACCTGGAAGCTAACAATCTTCTCGAACCTTACCAGAGTGCATCCCGGAAGTTACATAGTACAGAAACAGCACTACTGCGAGTGCAGAATGACATACTATGTGCCATGGATGATCGTAAGTGCGTTTTACTTGTGTTGCTAGACTTGTCTGCTGCATTCGATACCATCGACCATAATCTCATGCTGTCACGTCTGCAGGAACTAGGCATAACTGGCACCGCGCTGTCCTCGTTCAAATCCTATCTCACTGGTCGCTATCAGACTATCATCGTAAAAGACAACAAATCATCTTATCGTGAACTATTGTCTGGCGTGCCACAGGGGTCGGTTTTGGGCCACGTTGCCAGTGCGTCAATAAAATAAAAATACATATACTGCCAGAGCCGTGCTGGAGTCAGAGTACAATAGGCGTAAAAGCCTAGGATTGATTGTGACAGATGCATCCACAGATAGTCCCATATGAATCGTCAGGGTGTCAGTATATCAGACATGTGAAAACTGGTCGGCCAATCCTTGACTTTTTAGTCTTGGTGCGGTGGTCCAGTGGAAAGATGCCTGGTTGCTGATGCTATGCGGAGTTGCAGGATGACGGTTCGATCCCCCGACCGGGAGATGGTGATCAACAAATTAAACTAACGGGTGCAGCACTGTCGGCTAAGTTAGCACATGGAAATTGAAGCCGCACGTTGCCAGTGCGTCAATAAAATAAAAATACATATACTGCCAGAGCCGTGCTGGAGTCAGAGTACAATAGGCGTAAAAGCCTAGGATTGATTGTGACAGATGCATCCACAGATAGTCCCATATGAATCGTCAGTGTGTCAGTATATCAGACATGTGAAAACTGGTCGGCCAATCCTTGACTTTTTAGTCTTGGTGCGGTGGTCCAGTGGAAAGATGCCTGGTTGCTGATGCTATGCGTAGTTGCAGGATGACGGTTCGATCCCCCGACCGGGAGATGGTGATCAACAAATTAAACTAACGGGTGCAGCACTGTCGGCTAAGTTAGCACATGGAAATTGAAGCCGCACGTTGCCAGTGCGTCAATAAAATAAAAATACATACACACACACACACACACACACACACACACACACACACTCACGCACACGCACGCGCACGCGCACGCGCACGCGCACGCGCTCGCGCACACACACACACACACACACACACACACACACACACAGACACACAGACACACACACACACAC
>CM067368.1:12939737-12955737 GCA_034401795.1 Chaetoderma sp. LZ-2023a
ATGCATAGACTGGTGCAGTAGTAAATGGTGTAATTACATTGTGAATGTTTTCGATGATAGTTAAGAGATCATATCTGTTGCTGACGACCACATTATAAACATTGTCAACAATACTATTATGATTATATTTATTATCATGTGAGTTTGTAGGCAAGGAATTTGATCTTACCTTAAAGTACGTGTCACCCGTTGGCACTTCTTCTTGGCCAGACTCCTAGCGCCCCGGACACCTCTTGGACTTGTGGCCATGGGCGTGGCATGTGTAACATATCACTGGTTGGCCGTGGCGACACATGAATGACTTATGGTTAGGTTCTCCACAGTTCTTGCAACTGGCCGAAACGACGATCTGTACATAGGCATTAATACAATGTACCAGTACTGAGGCTTCGGTCCTGTTTATGTGTATATAAAACCATGATTTCTCAAACAAACCAACCTGCTTGCACGTGCAAATAGTCATTTGTCCTCCAGCTCTGGAAGCCTAAGCATACACGTATGGCGTACTCACGCCAGTACATTCGACAGTCTGTATTTCAATACTTATCAGAGAAAGTGTTTCAATCAATGTCCAGGAGAAAATAGAAGAAAGCTTTTACATACATTGACAGTAATTTACCTGAAAGTTGTTGCTATCAATGACAGCAGCAACATCCAGTCAATTTGTTGTCAAAATAATTGGTATGTAATGCAATTACTACCTGCTATATATTTGATACACATTTTATTGAAAAGTGTTGCTGCAACAGCTTTCAGCCTATGTATTCTAAAATAATCATCATAAATTTCAGTCAACACTTTTTACGGATTTGAAGAGCAATTTGACTAAGTTGTTGCTGACTAAGGCACCAACAACGTTATCAAATTGTTGTACATAGAATCACACGGCGCTCAATATTAATATCTAAGTAGAGTGACTATATGGCCAAAATATGTTTTGCCTGCACGCAGGAAATATTTCGCCTAGCTACCGCGTGTACGTTTCTGTTCGACCAATGCATTTCAAATAAATGCACAAATCTGTCAACGAAACATGCACGTCGTGTGCTAAGCATTCATTCTTGGCGAGAAAGCGTATATAGGCCTACGCTCACTTTACCCAAATAGTAATATATTTATTGCACGCGTGTGGATAATAATTCAACAATGTTGTTGGTGCCCTAGAAACCAACAACTTAGTCAAATTGCTATTCAAATCCGTAGCGAGAGTCGACTAAAAATTTTAATGATTATTTCAGAATATAGCGACTGAAAGCAATACTTTTACTGAATGCTGTTGCTGCCATTGATAGCAATAACGTTCATGCAATGTATTGTCAAAAAATATATGTAAACGCTTTCTCTAATTTTCTTCTGGAAATAAATGCGCTTGCGCCGAACAGTATTGGAATGCAGGCTGTCGAATATACTGCGTGAATAGTACACCATACATGCATGCTTACGCTTCCAGAGCTGGAGGAGAAATAACTATTTGCACGTGCACGCAGGTTGGTTATGTTTGAGAAATCCTGGCCTACACAGACAATAGACTAAACGAATATGCCGCCTAGTAGTTACAACGATTATGGAGGCAGGAAATTGCATGCTGGGTAGCGTTGCATTCTGAGTAGCATAGCATGCTGGGTAAAGTCAACAGAAATCAGCACGCATCTCATATCTAATGCCAAAGGGCCTATATTTAAAGGGACACGAGAACGTCAATAGGTATCCGAAGACAGACAATAGACCAAACGAATATGCCGCCTAGTAGTTACAACGATTATGGAGGCAGGAAATTGCATGCTGGTAGCCTTGCATTCTGGGTAGCATAGCATGCTGGGTAAAGTCAACAGAAATCAGCACGCATCTCATATCTAATGCCAAAGGGCCTATATTTAAAGGGACATGAGAACGTCAATAGGTATCCGAAGATACGCAGGGTATGTATGTGAACGACAGATTGATTTTGGCCGTCAAGAAACCGACTGTAGTTTCTTGACTCGGTCAGAACATTAAGGAGGCCTTAATATGAATGGCCAACTATGAAAATCAGTAGTACCGTTTATAAAACCGTCTTATTGACAGTAGAAAGGAGGTTTTTTAATAACCGTTCTCCGTTTGCAGAGTAATCGCCCTTGGCCAGCTTACTATCCTATCGTGCTATCCTAGTTCTAGGTTTAACGGTGGCATGCCATGTTCTCTAGCGAGAGCATGAGCAGCGACCTTACCGTAAAAGTGGTGCCGTTGGGAGAAAACATGGTGATGCATTTGTTGTTGATGTATAGTGTAACCTATGTGTACTGCGGTCTAAATAGTTTTCTAGTTTTTACTGCTAAAATAATAATATCGGCTGAATGCCTAATTACAATTATACATTTATTGAAGTATAAGGCCAACTTAGCCTACGGTACCGTTTAATTGCTGGCATCGTTTACAATGCATAAAGTTATATACAAACTCGTTCTAAATCGGAGGTCGCATCCGACCTTGCGGTACCACATAGTATGGTACTTTATATATCAATAATGGTATGTGGTGCACCTATTCGTCCTCAGTGCAATTTAAACGTCACATGTAGTCTTCTTACGGTGTGAGTTGATGCACGGTGTAGTTGCTGCCTGAAGAATTACTGCAGGATGCGGGCCGGTATGTTTCATGTTCAAAAGGAGTGAAGAATAAAGCCATTACAGATGGCCAACAGATTGTGATACATAGCATATAATAAGAAGCTCACCGTATCACCGTTATGCTGTTCGTTGCTGTGAGAGTGACGGATGCCTCCATTGTGTAGAGACGGTAAGTACATATTGTATTAAATCAGTTCTCGGCACAAGACGATACACTCCGCTTAGCTCTTGTGGCGCGTAAAGCAATGTCATTGTCTGGACTATGTTCAAAATATAAATTCAGTGATGATGGATGCGTCTATTGGTTGTTACCACCATTTCTGCCGTTTCTGTCGTGGTACGGCAAGTCTGGCGAGACGTTACGAATACAACTGTTCTTACATGCTGGTTTGGTTGGTAATACTCAAATGTCTTACACCGCAGTGACGGCACCACTGGTGACGGTGGTCAGAATAAAGAGCCTTCTTTTAATTTAGAGTTTTGCCCCTGTTGATCTACCGGGATCGTCCAAAAACTGAAAGTGGTGCAGAGCGGGGTTGTCCTGAGAGGGAACCTGACTGTAATAAGCCGCGTTGGTGTAGATTGCAGAACGTGAGCTCTACGCAGTAAGGAACGAGTTCCTAATCGGACAGAAGCCGCCTCCCTTCCAACTGAGTTTGGATTTCAGAATGCCTTGTATGCTCGGTGAGAGGCTGTGCTAGCCGGCTCAGCCAATCAGAGCACGCGCTGTGTACGAGGCGAGCTAGCTAGAGCAATAGTTCCTGGCTCTCACCCGATCATGTACGTGCACCGGTGATGTCTACACTTTGACTAGAGCTCTTAATAGTCTGTCTTAGCTTTACCGTTTCTTTGTCAGTTCTGAACCGATTTTATTTGTGTTCAGATTATTGATTTCTCCGTTCGATTCTGGTAGTAATACATATCAAGATTGTGGAGAACGGTCCCATATTACGAAATTGCCATAACATGAGCGACTACATACAAGTTTCCAGTCTCCATAGGCTAACGCTTCAGCGTTGTTTTATGTCTCATGGCCGCGCACGTGCTTAGGGCGATCTCACGGACTCTGTCATTCTATTCTCCTTCCATATGGTTTATATATGCGCGGGCCTTACGTGGCCAGTTCGGTGGGGGTGAGCGTGGAGTATCCCCTAGCGGGTCGTTTCGTGCCCAGCCAAACAGCGCCGGTATGTTCCTGACAGGCGGTCTGCACTACACACCACCACCGCCGCCGCCATTACAACCAGCACTTTGGTTGTGTTATATCGGGTGACTAATTCCTAGGTCGCTTTCACGCCATAACTAAGATGGTTTTATTTGCAGTCTATTACACAATAACGGCTAACATCACCCATTCCTACATTGATGCCCACTCCACTTCTGTGTGGGGAGAGGCCAGGAGTGCAGGGGATTTCCCCTTGTTTCCCATGTAGCAAAGTGGGGCTCTTATTAGAATGATTTATGAATTGGACCGTGGAGTGTGTTTAGTAATAGTAAGATACTTAATGATGCAATGTCGTTAGCCTTTGTATAATGTTTTCTAGAGATTATATGCTATTTATTGTGATGTTCCATTAATCACACGACTAAGCACTTATCTGTACTATTCTGGCATTCGATTAGCTCAGACACTCAGCTAATATAGGCTGGGCTTAGCTAATGTTACCCAGTCTGACTCTCTCGATGAACTTTATATATACTCCGGTGCTCAAACGTCGATTGTATTCACTATTGTTATGATATATTGAGTTTATATACAGTATGCAAAATTTGCATACGATTTGATGGTACTATATGACTGGTGATGCGCATCTTTTGGTCCAAACACTCATTTCTCACGGTAAACTATTTCTATAAAGCGACTTCTTGAATTTAGTAACAATTTCTTGATAGGTTCATATAGTTTTCATTTACTTGTTTTACTTAAGTTTTACAGGGAAGTAACAGGGGAGATTTGAAGGTTCGGATGTATGTGAGACAAACAGTGTTCCTCCGCCGTTTATGTTCACGAGGCTCCTAGCGTGGATCAACATGTAGGACATGTAAAATAAACATGGAATGATTGAATTTAGTTCTACTGTCGAAAATGTCAATACAGGTGCTACTAATAACTAGGACCGAAAGTATTCTGGTAAAATGGATCCAAGATTATAGCGACCCCACCACACCGACCCCATCTCTCTAATGCTCGTCTACCCCTTCCTTCCTCCCTCCCTCCCTCCCTCTCTCCCTCTCTCTATCTATCTCTCACTCTCTCTCTCTCTCTCTCCCTCCATTTCGTTAGAAAGAAATGGCTGTTCAGCAGAATAGGTGAGCTTTTCACCGCCTCTGTTAACCACCCATCACAAATATCCACGTTTACCGTTTTAAACCTTTAACCTCCTTATGGACGGAGCCAAATGTAAATATCCTCTTGCACTCCGCAATCGTATTCATAGATCGCATACCAATTTATTTGATTTCCGTCTAACAGTTTTGGAGGAGTTGCATTATGATCAATATCTTGATCTTTTGATAACTCCCTGCACACACACCCTCCACCTCTACTTTTGGGGTTAGAGTGAATGCCTGCTTGCACTCCACACTTGAAAGATTTGGTTGAATTCCGTCCAACGGTTTCAGATGACTTGTGTTGCAATCAGTTTCTTATTTATGAGCTGTATAACGCAGCCTAAGCAGCCGAATCACTTGTAATAAGTGAGCACATATTTTAGGAAGAGCAGTCAGATATTGTAGAGCCTTGCCGTTATAATCAATTCTGTCCCTGGTAGGCTGACATCAGAGTCAAAATGCGTAGTGACTGGTGTAGCTATGTCCAACAAGAACATTGAAAAATCATGCAGCTGTACGAATTGGAGAGCTTTACTATTTAATAAGCAACAGCAGCGCCCAGTCAAATTAGTTCCAAGATATTCAACAGCTCACCTCTATAGTTATCGTGAAGAGGGGATTCTGGGAAGTTATGGTTCAAAATATATAAATCACGATGACTACGACGGATGTGCATGTAGACCTTTGTAGATTTGCCTGACCATTGTATGTCTTTACCATTATCAATTGCGTCCTATAAAAGCTTCATAGGCGTCAAAGTCAAAATGCTTAGTGAATGACGTCTCTAGCTCTACCATGAATATTGAATAATCCGTCAAGTGTACACATTTTATGCTTTTGCTTTTTAATCAACATTCTGTTGAATATTTTGATATTAATTTGACTGGGCACTGTCACGGCCATAGGCAGCAAAAGCACCCAGTCAAATTAGTTTCTCGATATTCAACACCTTACCTGTATAGTTACCTTGAAATTGTGATTCTAGGAAGTCATGAATCAATGTATATAAATTGAGTTCGACACGCTGAAAGAATGGATAGCGCTTAGCTAGAAATGGTTCCCACCTTTGAAATTGGCATGAACAAATTTTAGCATTAAACGGCCAATACCACTTAGTAATGTGTGGTCCACCCAACCTGAACCACTTGTAATAAGTGAGAAGTATTGAGTTAAAAATGTTTACCATGAAGTAATTTAATTCGTTGTACACAATTTCATACGAAAAATTGGCTGAAAGTTTAGCCAATTCATTGTTTTCATTGCCCTATTGTCTCCAAGTTATGCTCGGCCCCAGGTGTACACGCACATAGACTTGAGTTTGACTACGCTAGCAATGTTCCAAATTAAAAGGATTTCTAGATGAAGTAATTTCATAGTATGTAAATCCATTCCAAAAACTGGTGAAGATTGTATCTGATTCATGCTTTTCAGTGCCATACTGTCTGTAATATATTCGGCCCCAGAATTTCAGACACATAGACTTGTAAGGCACTGGATACGCTAGTTATAATGGCAATTTGAAAACATATTCTACAGCAAAATAATTTTGCGGTACGCAATTCCATACTGACAATTGGCTAAGGTTTGAGCAGATCCGCAGTTTTTAATACCCTACTGTGTGCAATAGGTCTGGCCCCAGAGTTTACCCATATGGCTATGAATGCACTAATCTGAAATCCTGAGTTTAAAATTTTCTTTTAAAATTTTCTAGCACGAAGCAATTTCATAGTACACATTTCTGTATCGAAAATTGGCTTAAACTTTGGCTGTTTCAGTGTTCGGTGCCCTGGTGTATGTAATATATTCGTGGCCAGAATTTAATCATCAGAGACTTAGAGGGATTTGAATACCCTAGTTAGACCTATATTGTGAATTCAAAAAAGAATCTACTCTGAAGCAATTTCATAGTTGAAATTCTATACTGGAAACTGGCTCAAATTTTGTCAGATCCACGGTTTTCGGTACGCTACCGTCTACAATAGTTTCTGTCCCAGAATTCCCCGATGTGGTTAGATAGGAGTATGAATGTACTATTAAAATGTCGAGTTTAAAAATATTCTACCATGAAGTAATCCTGCAATACGCAATTTAGTTGCATCCAATAGGTATCAGATGCCAATAAATTACTATTTTAAGTATCTGCATAATCTGTTTGCACTCAGCTTTCGAACATCTGGCCATATACAACTCTATTTAGTGGTGTATGGAATATTGTACAATTCTACCATCAAGAAATTTCATAGTATGAAGTTACATAATCGACATATGCCCCCCCCCCCCATTGTAAGATAGTTGGTTCACATTCATGACATTCACCACATTTCGGTGTCCTGGCATATTGCGTATAATAGTCCCCAGAATTTCAACTACGTGGTTACATATGTATATGAATATGTTAATAAGGTATTGAGTTTAAAAGATTTACATCATGAAGTAATTTCATAGCACGCAATTTAATATAAAACATCTGCTCAAATCTTAGCTGATTAACTGTTCCACATGCCCCACTCTCTATAATATGTTCGGCCCAAAAATTGTACCACATAGTTTCAAAGCAAGAATTGACAAAGTACGGACTCGATACCCATTTGCCTGGTGTGTTGAAAAGGTATGTCCTTCACTAAAATTCAAATATACGGCACTACATATAGAGTGTGTATACTGTACCAAAAGTAGTAACATGTATATAGTGCACTACAAATAGATTGTAGGTGAATATTACCCAAAGTATTTATATATATATATATATATATATATATATATATATATATATATATATATATATATATATATATATATATATATATATATATATATATATATATAAAATAGATTTGCGGAAAGCCACCACAGTCTATTTTGTACAAATAGTACTCTATTACAAGTCAAGTGTATGTGTGTTGAAT
Source organism: Chaetoderma sp. LZ-2023a (assembly GCA_034401795.1). Taxonomy (NCBI): domain Eukaryota; kingdom Metazoa; phylum Mollusca; class Caudofoveata; order Chaetodermatida; family Chaetodermatidae; genus Chaetoderma; species Chaetoderma sp. LZ-2023a. Next base: position 12,947,581 of record CM067368.1, read on the forward strand.
TACACCAGTCTATTGTATACGACATACAATGCTACAGGTATATATTATCACTATTAAGCAATGGGTCGAACAACACCAGTCTATACGTTTGACCAGACTAAAACCTACACTAACAAGCACTACATACACAAGAAAAAATTATGACTGTATATAATATGATCCAGATCTTTATTTTTCAGAATGACTGATTTTTAGTACCATGCTGTCTGCAATGGGTTCGGCCCATATTCGGGTAGAAATTCATACATATGGTCAGATCGTATACGAATACGCTAATGAAGTATCAAGCATAAAAATATCTACCATAAATTTATTTTGTAGTACACAATTCTACGGCAAAAATTTTCAAAAGTTTTGGCAAATCCATGGTTTTCGGTTGCCTACTGTCTGTAATAGGTTCGGCCCCAAAAAGTCAGATAGATATATGAATACGCTAATAAAATATTGATTAAAACGAATTCCGCCATAAATTAATTTTATAATACGCAATTTAGTACCAGCTAAAAGTTGTCAGATGCCAATACTTTACATACCAATAGTTGTGTACTCTGTTTGCAATCAGTTTTCGAACATCTCGCCATACAGAACTCAATATGTATTATTATGTACCAGTGCTGTACGAAATATTGCACGATTCTAACATCAAATAATATCATAATTACCAAGTATGTCCATGTAGTTACTTATTTGCAATATGCACCCCCCCCCCCCCCACCCCCCCCCCCCACCCCCATTGAAAGCTAGTTGGTTCGCATTAGCCACAATTGGAAAGATGGTGATATGTCTTGGCATATCGCTTGTTATATATATATATATATATATATATATATATATATATATATATATATATATATATATATATATATATATATATATATATATATATATATATATATATAGCTGAATGCGCTAATAAAGTATAGAGTTTAAACAATTTCTACCATGGAGTAATTTGAAATACGCAATTTAGTCGCAACTTACAGTTTTCAAATGCTAATAATTTACTATATTCGGTAATAGAATCGCTGTACTCGGTTTATAATCAGGCCTTCGAACATAATACCATCTAGAACTCACTAGATATTGCACGATTTTATCATCAAATATGTCTTGTAATAATGTGAAAATCTTTCTAACTATCCTATAATTTAGCTCCTGATAAAATCTGAATTATCAAACAAATTCCCCATAATTTACGCATATGGTCAACAAGATGAATGGAAGGATGGACGGACTTCCCCAAAATATAATCTGCTTCTTCTTATAGCCCATAGCTAATCTTATTCAAGGCCGATGTCATTACAACCATCTTAAATATATGACGCTACCAGGAAACTATCATTATTACAATCACAACCACCATCAACACTACATGGTACAGGTAAAAAACTGTAAATGATAGCAAAAACCTATGCAACATAAAATTTTAATATAACAAGATAAACACACTGCACTCTATCTTGCACATATGTTGTCAATTTATCACATTGAAGATTTTCGCTTCCCTATCTTCAACTTTGATGATGCTACTGAATGATTATCTGATCTAACTGATTATGAAGTCTTTTCCGTTTTGCGTAAAGTTTGTATGTTAAGTTGCTGCGACAACTCCCTTTACCCAAAACACAAAAGACGGATACCCGCTCGCCTCGTAACTGGATGTACTGTACGATATTTGTATAAGATATCCGGGCCTGATCTGACTAAATCTCAGAAGGATAAGGTAAGATACGGTGGTCTTCCGTATGCTCCAGAGTTAAATGGCACAACCAAACTATTGCCTTGAGGTTATCAAGGTGATGACTTTTAATACTAATTCTAACTGTACATTTACTAAAGAAGATGACTTTTACTGTCATAAATTACGAATAATATTTATATGAATTTGAATACTTGTAACTACTTATCTAACCGTAATATTTTTATTCAATTCTATACTAAAAGGATTGCTCTCAGTCGAGCTGATCTGATATCCTAACTATTCACGTACCGTTCCTGCCTACTCCAATAAGTTCCACCAGAGCTTATACTCAATACAAGTTTTTCCCTCCCCCATAAAACCTCAAAGTGCTTCTTTTATACTCTCTGAGTCCACGTTACCACGTTCAGAGTTCCATCCGCCATTCTCTGATTATGACGTTTACCCTTCCTAATATACTTCCGGAAACGATACACCACCGAACGTGGTCCAACTGGTTCGTGCCGGTTCTGCTTTGATGCGATCTGTCAGCTTTTATCAACAATTACTTATTTCTGATAATTAGCCTGCCATGTCTGATCGACACATAGTTGATATACAAATTTGTTCCCAACAGGATATTATGTTCTTGACTCTATTCTGTCCATGTCCTCTTCCTTGCCTTTAGGCCTATGCCTGTAATTTAGGAAGGTTAATAGCACTGGAGCTATATGAGCTCATCACCAGCTGGTGTTGTTGTGCTTTCTATCGAGATTCGAGTCAGTCGGTTCGTTGTTATTTCGCTCATTATTCTTAACACTTCCCATCGATTCCTCTCGATTTCTACCAACTTATTATTTTGTAAACCACTGCCCTGACCAACCGCTGAATACTATCAAATAGTTGCTGATCCCATGGCAACAACTTTCATCCTTAACTTTTTCATTTACTGACAGATATCATCAACCCAGCACCGTCGATTCTCCCCCTACTTCATTTCATTTTCAGTTTTAATACTGCTCTCAGTTTCTATACTAGTTTCGTATCCGCATCATTGCTGGTGACGTCATCCAGTCACCCAGTGCAAGTCACCCAGTGCTACATCTACTATTTTGTAACTCTACCAATATGATGTTATCCCTTCTCTAGCTCCCATGGTATTTTCAAAAGATAAATTTCACTAAGGTCTTACTTATAAATATAAGATGTCCATCGGGTCATGACTCCCTCTAGACAATCCGATATCTACAGATGCACCTCAACCGAAGTTAAATAACCACCTCTTAAGGCCTTAAGGGTGCGTCAATTAACTCATTGTATAACATCAACAACAAAACTACCTATACCAGCAGCTCCATGGATGGATAACTTCACTAACATCATACCTCCAATTATATCATACAAAAGCAACATCACATTAACGTATCAAACGTAACTAACATCCAATATATTAACACACATACATGTCCGAGTAGCGGAATGCTCGGCAATGCTTTAGTAAACTTTTGTTAGTGTATAGACGATAATTATACATACATACATGTCCGGATACGGAATATCATGCGCAACTGACCGCCCCTGAAACACATTAATACCATCATTAAACCATGGGCGTAACCCGCCTCACGCGTAAATTAACAATAAAGGCGATATACAATCGATACACATAATAACAATACTAACATACATGATTCCTAATCCTACAATGCAAATTCATTACAGGTCATACAATAACTTTTCTATAGTTCATAGTACAATAATTTTATATAGTTAATAGTTCATCACCATTTCATGTTCCATACACAGCAAATGAAGTTAGTCCCACAACGTCACATGGATATGTCCAGTCGAGCCACACCCTCATCAGGATCCACCACGTCGTCGTACAGTTCCACTTCCACCCAGTCGGCAGCTGTCGGGTCGATCTCAGTCCTCGGAATACCATTAGGCGACGACCCGGTTGCCAACCTCAGCGGCTCCGGTATCACTGCAGTCTTCCGGGGCCGATGGGCCTGAATTGCTGGTGCAGTAATATGAATGGCGGTGTGTTTATCACTACTATGGGCCGCATGTGGCTTGCATTTTATCCATTTCCACATGCGCGAAAGTAATCCACATTTATATAACACAATTATAATCACGAGCACAATCACGAATGAGCCCGTCGAATAGGATACAAAAGATCGTACCCCAATGCCATCGACCATCACTGGGTCAATCGCGGACAATGGTGCTAGCGGCACATACTTAGATTTCTGTAAATGATCCCAGGGTTGCACTTTCAAATGCTCTACTATCATGGATTTATCTAGAACGCCGGTCACATCCAAGTGGGGCATTTCAATGGCCAGGCTAACTCGAGTGTACGTCCGACTGTAAGACGCTACCGGCTCGAATTGCCAACCCTTCCCGCTATAACCACATTTTCCTGACATCAACGCATACACACCATTATTTACGTCACACCGGTCTGTCAGTTTTCCGTGACAATGAATCTCCATAGTTTCACCGAATGTTTGCAAAACCACACCGATTTTCTTATCGGCAAATAATCTACTTGCGGTTACGTTGGACTCCGATAGTTGAATATTGCAATTTCTATCTGTTGTGTTTGTTCGTACGCTTACTATGCAGGGCACATGGGTCTTGTCAACCCTTAGCTGACCCTGACATACCCTCGGTCCTTTACCTCTACACCCTGATATCGTAAAATACCATCCAGATTTGGTGTCCAGGCCAATGCTGGTTCGACCCAGCTCTACCTTCATGTAATAACCTTTTTCCGCTAGCGGTTCGGCCCATGAATGTAGCCCGTACTCTATGTACCGTCCCCCGTCGATTAATGGTAACGTTGCTACATAATGTAATTTAGAATCATCTTTCCACAATGGGTATACTATCACGTTTCTATAGTACTATTGGTAGGGACGTATCAACCGATTTCCCACACCGACCTGTTTAGAAACCGATACCATGTCAACGGGACTGAACAGCTCCTCGGTCAACCTACCCAATTCTAGCGACGCAGTTTGTCTATGAAATTGTTCGGCCGATTTTTGGTAGTCATATACCACATACTCAGCTGAGTCAATTATATGCCCAGGCGTACCAGGGCGAACAGTTCATTTTGTCTTGCTTCATGTTTACGTAACAGCCTACTCATGTTCCCGGTTACAGCCGCTAGGCTATCGCCCAATTCATTTATGCGGTCCGTATTCATATTAATATCATGGAATGCTAATTTCACATGGGATGATAACTTATTAGCAAAATGTACTACTCTATTAACATTACCCATTGCTGTCTTTACCACTTCACGTAGAGCATCCATGTCCCTGGAGGTAGCGGTTCCAAATAACGACGATGCTATGTCACCGACGAAATTAAATAATCCCCATCTCTTCCTGAGGTGCGTTCTCTTTACCATAGCTTGCTGTGTTTTTATGGCGATTTTTCGCACTCCTCTTATTCTATGCTGGAGGCCAAATATATCCGCTCTGCTTAAGAATGAAGTCTTTCGACTTATATCAGCCACTAATCCAGCCATTTGGGCTAATCTTCCCAGGAAATCACTCGGTAAATATGGATGGTCTATGGAAACTATTACCGTCCATTCCGCTCTTATTACTGATACTGATTCCGGTTCGGTTATCATAATACCGTTCGGCAATAGGTGTACACTGGAATCCTTACACATACCTAACACCATACTAAACACCGTTACTACAATGCTCAACTTAAATGCATACATGATGCTATACTACCTCAACGTTTTACTGTTACTTTTCTATCGGATATTAACTTTTAAATTTTTACCGAATATGCGATGCTACACTAGTACGATGCTTACTGGTACAGAGTATAATTCATAATGATCCTCATCTGCGGCTACGTCGCAGTATGACTGCATCTATTTGATCGATGAAGTCATCGTATAGAGCATGCCCAAACGCACCGATCCTGAGTCTCTTGATGTTAGTTTCGACATCAGGTACCCGACTGCGCTTGCGCAGATGGTATGGGTGTGCTGGAAGCGAATCCATTGGTTCCGGCACACTCTCGGGTACCTCCTCGATGTGTCCATCATCGCATCAGGAGTAACCACGTGAGTTTCGGTTGGTGACTCATGGTTTCGAGTCTTACTCGTACACGGTTGACTGATGTTATTATCAACCCTCTTACCCACCTTGCTCACCCTTGGTTCATCGTCAGAAGCGGCCCGCTTCCTACGATTTATCCTACTAGGGGTCGCATTCTTGCCAGCTACCGGCAAGGTTTCAGACTCAGGGGTCTGCATCATTCTCGGATGATGGCTAGCTTTCGTACCTTTTGTGGGGTTACGAACAGGGCGTGGTCGTACCTTGTCCCAGCACATCTCTGAGTCAACTACGCGTAACTTGGCTATATTAAGTACACGCACCTTCCCAGATCGCTGATGTCGGACATGAGTCAATGGCCCGTTGATCTTAAAGATCTCATATTCGGGGTCACTGCGAGAGGTTAACTTCATCCTCTCTTCAGCCTTTACGACCACCGAATCCCCCACCTTGAATATACCAGCGTTGGCACGCTTATCAATTTGTTCTCGGTGAACCTCGCGAGACTTCGCCGTTTCACCACGAGCTCGCAGCAAGGCATTATTGAGACATGTCAGCCTCTCTCCAATATCTTGCGAAGCGTCTATAGGAATAGCAAACGGAAGTCTTGCTCGTCGACCATACGTCAAATAGAATGGCGTATATCCGGTCGTGGAATGACGAGTACTGCGGTACATTGTCAACGCGGCACCCAACTCGTCTTCCCATGCACGAGACGCATTATTCACCCCTTTCTGGATTAACTCTTTAAGAGTTCAATTGAACCTCTCTGTACGTCCATTCGTCTGAGGATGGTATGGACTCGATCGCCTATGATCGATACCGTGTTCCTTAAATCGTTCTTCTAGAGATTTAGAACAAAATTCTTTTCCCTGATCAGTTACTACGATCTCAGGGACACCATGACGCGCGACGTACTCATTGAAGAACTTGTCCTCTACATTCTGAGACGTTTTAGACGGAATCGGATATGCTTCTGCCCACGCAGAACAGTGATCAACGATCGTCATGATATACATATTACCCTTACTCGACTCCAACAGTGGCCCTATCAAATCCATCCCAATTATCTGACTGGGATACTTTGCCATGGACATTTCGGTATACCTTGGTCGAGTATTGACAGGTCGGTTGACCTGGCACGTCGTACACATCTCAAGCATACGTACCATGTCTTTCCTTAAAGACGTCCATACAAAAGAATCCCTTACCATACCGATGGTCTTCTGCAGACCTTGGTGACCGGCTCGTTCATGAGCCATCCGGAGCACTTTCTCACGGAACAGGGTAGGTAAGACAATTCTGGGGTACTCAGCATCCAACGCTGAAGGTGTAACTAAAGAATACAGTATACCGTTCTTGACCATGTACTCCTCCGGAGTGTTCTTGAACAGCTCTGGGTATTCCTTGGTCTGTTCAGTACACAACTCGTTGTAGGAAATATCGAATGTCTCTAGAGGAACGTGCAGTAATGCTCCCTCATCTACATCTGGTATTACATAATCGCCAGTATCTAAGGTTGCGACCTCCACTGGACGACGTAGCCTGGACAACATGTCCGCTCTAATATTCTTCGAGCCTTGAATGTATTCTATCTTACATCCGTATTCGGCAATCAGTACTTCCCAGCACTGCACTTTCGTGTTCTTAACCTCTCCCACAAACAAACTCTTTAGAGGTTTGTGGTCAGTATACACGGTAAACTGCGCACCAAATAGGTACGGTCGAAGCTTCTTCAACGCATATATCACTGCATAAGCTTCCTTTTCTATTACGGGCCAATTCAACTGACTGTCCTTAAGAGTAGAGCTCACATACTGGATTACTCGCTCTACACCATTATCATCTACCTGTACCAATATCGCACCTATTGCATAGCTAGACGCATCAGTGTATAACTTATACGGAGCATTCAAATTCGGATACGTGAGAACCGTCTCACTACACAACAAGTTCTGTAATTTCTTGAACGCTTGCTGTTCATCCATACCCCATTCAAAACGTTTATACTTTTTAGTTAATTCGATCAAAGGCTTAGCAATTTCGGCATAGCCTCTCACACATGAGCGGTAATAACCGGTAGCTCCGAGGAAACTCCTTACTTCGCCCACATCTCGTGGGGGTGACATTTCCCTAATGACCTTGACCTTTTGAGCTTGAGGAGCTACTCCTTGTGCGGAAATGCGATATCCCAGCAGATCAACTGATGGTTTAGCAAAATTGCATTTCTTTTTCTTAACTTGCAAGTTATACTCTCGTATCCTACGCATGACCTTACGCAAGTGCTGTGCATGTTCCGTCGGATTTCTCGAATATACGACTATGTCGTTGACGAAAACATGCACATATTTTCCCACGAATTCTCGGAAAATATCATTCATT